>CAXITT010000845.1:43328-66557 GCA_964033795.1 Lymnaea stagnalis
TACCACTGTATGACTTGGCCACTCCAGCCACCATTGTATGACTTGGCCACTCCAGCCACCCCTGCATGACTTGGACCCTCCAGACACCTCTGCATGACTTGGCCACTCCAGATTACCACTGTATGACTTGGACACTCCAGACACCTCTGCATGACTTGGACACTCCAGACACCTCTGCATGACTTGGCCACTCCAGTTTACCACGGTATGACTTGGCCACTCCTGTCTACCACTGTATGACTTGGCCACTACAGTCTACCACTGTCTCTAGCTCAACGAATTTCTAGACACATCTTTTATGTCACATAACATCATCATTTCTTGTTTATTTGTACCTTTCGATTTCCTGACCGATCATGGCTGACCATGACTGACCCCTGCTGACCTTTGCTAGCCTTGGCTTACCCTGGCTGACCCCCCCCCCTTCCAACCCAGTCGACCTTTTCTGAAAAAAACCCCACTTAAGCTATCCATAATTTTTTATTTTATTTTATTTTATTTTTGATATGCAATCTTTTTTCTTTTAAATACGAAATGGTGTGTCGCAGAAGATGTGTATTATTTTTAGTGTGTCGTATAAGTTTTGAAAAGAAAACAACTGGTTTATAATTATCCTCCTTTTCAGGTTTTCGAGTGATTTTTGTTTTAATGTATTAATACTTGTTTTACATTTCAAGCGGTATGAGGAAAAGTTATCCTCAGATCAGAAAAGCCATTGACTTTTTTTCAAGCAATGTTTGAAATGTTGATAGAGTTGAAACATTTCTTCAACACACTTTTACTTTATAGAATAAGTCACAATTTTATTGGGTACAATTCTTTAGTTGTTTTTGAAATTCAATTTAAAAATGGAATACTAAGTATGTAGGAGTGGGAGACTAAGGCAAACACTCCGTAAGGGTTACCGGAATGTGATCGAAAGAAATTTCGTTGACGGAAAAAAAAGATTGACGAAAAGTTCGATCAACTTTCCTTCGATCTTTTTTCCGTCCACGAAGTGCGAACGGAACTGTGGTCGAATTTTTTTTTCCAATTCATTTCTTTTCGAACGCACTTGACTATATAGTCAAACAAAATAATTCGTTCAAAAAGACAATTGAAGCAAAAGATTAACGAGTGAATTTTACGTTCGATCAAAATTTCCGTAAACGAAATTTCTTTCGATCAAATTTCCGGATACGCTTCGTAAGGGTTGCAGAATATGTCAAATGTTGAGAAACTTTGGTTGAACTGTTCAGAGACACTATGAGATGAATGTTTTATATATTTTAAAAAAAAACAAAAAAAACAAAACAAAAAAAAACTCTTTTGAATTACTTTGAATTTAACTTTCTCTTATGTACAATCATAATTTGTTTTTGGTGTTCATATTATCTATCAGCATCATCTGTGGCAACCAGATCATCAGACCCATGTCTTCTTCCTCTGACAACCTCAACAACTTTTGTCCAGCTGTTCAGTGAGGTGATTTTAAGGACTTGAGATTTGAGTTGTGACGTCCAAGCGGAGCAGGTTTTCTTTCTAATGTCCGAGTTGTCTCTAAATGGACTCAAGGAAATGTCCATAACAACATGCGACTTTTAACCCTATTAGTCTTTGTCGAACAGACAAAAGCTACTGCATGACGTCACGAGACTCCACAGTCTTGCATCGTGCGACTAAAGTGTTGACACGAGGAATGTTACGAGTTAGTTACAGCTCACTTCCGGCCTGTCAAGGGGAGCCCAGTCATCTTCATTGAAGTGCTGAGTTAAGGCTTGTCCAATCATTGATATTTCCTATTGTGGGAGTCACTTACTCTAGGTCTCTTCATCGCATCACGTGATGGTTGATTTCAGCCAACAACAACCAACTGACTGCACATGCACAAATACAGCTCTCCAACTGTTCCCTGCACAACAGCTGAGGGGTTGGGAGCACAAACTCTTACCCACTTGAAAAACGAAATAGGCATACGTCGTGATCCTGTTCTGAATGCATGAACCACATAGCATCACCCCACCACTCCTGACCTACCCACCACCACCACATACACACAAACCTAACAAATTCACTTGAGTAGAATAGTGAATCAATGGTGAGTGAATGGTGAGTGAATGAAGTATATTATGTGTCCAGAGATTATGTCAAGACATTTTCTCTCACACAAGTTGTGTTTAGAGATTATGTAGACATCTTTTCTCTAAACGCGTGCGTCCGGAGCTATTAAAACAAAAGAAATCTTCCAGACCCCCTTTTCTATTTTACGCCTTGTTTTAAAGAAAATGATTTAGACGTCAAATATCTAGTCTCCTAAGTGAACAACTCAGGCAATAGAGCGTTAATTCAACTGGAGGGTTCGCAATAAATATAAGAAGTAAAAAAAATAACAGAAATAATACTTGTTCAGTTTTGAATAGTTCAACAACAGCAACAACAGCAAAAAAAAAAAAAAAAAAAAAAAAAATAATTATAAAATTTTAAAAAATAAAAAAAAAAAAAAAAAAGAAAAAAAAAAAAAAAAAAAAAAAGAGGATAGAGTTGAATGGTTTGGTGGAGGTCTAGATAACACGGTGATGGTCGTGATCATTTTTGTAGTCTGAAAAATATTAGAATTCATGACGTAAGGAATACTTGTTTATACATATATTTATTTATAAATTGACATAGTTGTCATAAATGTACAGCATTCCGGCACATCACCTATCCAACGACAGTGGTCACCGTCACGACATTCCCATCTGTCTCAACGCCAATCCTATTGACAGCTGTCACCACATAATCTCCAGACCCTGTCACAGAGTAGGACGTGGTGGACACGTCCAGGACTTTGACCAGTGCGCATGTGTTGGAGGTGCTGCGGTACACCGCCCAGTAGCGGACGTTCGCTTTCAGACTTCCGCTCCAGCTCAGCGTCCCTCCGTTGGCGGTCACGGTGGGGGCAGCAGGGGCGGTAACCCCTCCTCTGAAGTAGTAGACGGCCGGGAGAGTGGGCCCCGTGTAGACGTTAGATTTGAGAGCAGTTGTCAGACCCTGGACGTTAAGCGAAGGAGAGAGAAATCAACACAAATAGGGAAGAATCAGAATGTTGACATTAATTTATGCTAAAGAAATTGAATCTTGTAGAAACGTCTGTGTAGAGGAATTCAAAACCAATAAATTAGAACATTTTTTTTTAAAAAACAAAAATGATGTAATCAGTGGCATAACTAGGGCGCGAACGGTTAAAGGATGTAGTCAGTGGCATGACTAGGGCGCTAGTGGTTAAAGGATCTTGTCAATAGCCTAACTAGGGCGCGAACGGTTAAATGATGTAGTCAGTGGCATGTCTAGGGCACTAATGGTTAAATGATATAGTTAGTGACATGACTAAGGCACTAGTGGTTAAAGGATGTAGTCAGTGGCATGACTAGGGCACTAGTGGTTAAGGGATCTTGTCAGTGGCCTAACTAGGGCGCGAACGTTAAATGATGTAGTCAGTGGCCTAACTAGGGCGCAAACGGTTAAATGATGTAGTCAGTGGCATGTCTAGGGCACTAATGGTTAAATGATATAGTTAGTGGCATCACTGAGGCACTAGTGGTTAAAGGATGTAGTCAGTGGCATGACTAGGGCACTAGTGGTTAAGGGATCTTGGCAGTGGCCTAACTAGGGCGCGAACGGTTAAATGATGTAGTCAGTGGCCTAACTAGGGCGCAAACGGTTAAATGATGTAGTCAGTGGCCTAACTAGGGCGCAAACGGTTAAATGATGTAGTCAGTGGCCTAACTAGGGCGCGAACGGTTAAATGATGTAGTCAGTGGCCTAACTAGGGCGCAAACGGTTAAATGATTTAGTCAGTGGCCTAACTAGGGCGCAAACGGTTAAATGATGTAGTCAGTGGCATGACTAGGGCGCTAGTGGTTAAAGGATCTTGTCAGTGGCCTAACTAGGGCGCGAACGGTTAAATGATGTAGTCAGTGGCCTAACTAGGGCGCAAACGGTTAAATGATGTAGTCAGTGGCATGACTAGGGCGCAAGTGGTTAAAGGATCTTGTCAGTGGCCTAACTAGGGCACTAATGGTTAAATGATGTAGTCAGTGGCATGACTAGGGCACTAGTGGTTAAATGATGTAGTCAGTGGCATGACTAGGGCGTTTGTGGCTTACCTCCTCAGATAGAAATTTCTTTAATGTTTATTTACCAAAATTAGACACAGTGGATGTGTGTCGGGGCTATGGTGTGTCGGGGCTATGGTGTGTCGGGGCTATGGTGTGTCGTGGCTATGGTGTGTCGGGGCTATGGTGTGTCGGGGCTATGGTGTGTCGGGTCTATGGTGTGTCGGGGCTATGGTGTGTCGGGGCTATGGTGTGTCGGGGCTATGGTGTGTCGGGGCTATGGTGTGTTGGGTCTGCCGTGTGCTGGGGCTCTTGTCCAGCTGGCATTTGGTCAAGGTAAACGTCAATGTATGTAGGTCCTACTTACATGGGCACTCAGCTCCACGTCAATGTATGTAGGTCCTACTTACATGGGCACTCAGCTCCACGTCAATGTATGTAGGTCCTACTTACATGGGCACTCAGCTCCACGTCAATGTATGTAAGTCATACTTACATGGGCACTCAGCTTCACGTCAATGTATGTAGGTCATACTTACATGGGCACTCAGCTCCACGTCAATGTATGTAGGTCATACTTACATGGGCACTCAGCTCCACGTCGTTAGCACTAAAATGTACGGCGCCCCACACGTTACGACTGGTTCTGATCTGAACCTGTTGGATTTGATGGACGATCTCGGACGTGCTCCAGTTGTTCTCCTCGATCCTGCAGAGAGCAACGAGATTTGCCCCGATGTACACCCAAACGTCGTGTTTGTTATTTAAAAAAGGTAGGATTCCTTTTCATTGTTTGAAGTACGTGATTTGTTTTGTGATGTTTGTTGTTTATCATGTAAGATCCTTGTTTTCATATTATGCATGCTTACTTTTATGGGAAGTTTTTGATGGTGTTCTGTGGTTTGTTGTTTGTTATGTGATGTATGAGATTGATATGAAGTCATCTACTTTAAGTCGTAGTGTGATTTTAAACGGCTCCCTTCATCCTCCTGGGAAAGGGGGCTCGTAAACGGTTCCCTTCATCCTCTTGGGTAAGGGGGCTCGTAAACGGCTCCCTTCATCCTCTTGGGTAAGGGGGCTCGTAAACGGCTCCCTTCATCCTCTTGGGTAAATGGGCTCGTAAACGGCTCCCTTCATACTCGTGGGTAAGGGGGCTCGTAAACGGCTCCCTTCATCCTCATGGGTAAGGGGGCTCGTAAACGGCTCCCTTCATCCTCTNTTCATCTTCTTGGGTATGGGGGTTCGTAAACGGCTCCCTTCATCCTCTTGGGTAAGGGGGCTCGTAAACGGCTCCCTTCATCCTCTTGGGTAAATGGGCTCGTAAACGGCTCCCTTCATCCTCTTGGGTAAGGGGGCTCGTAAACGGCTCCCTTCATCCTCTTGGGTAAGGGGGCTCGTAAACGGCTCCCTTCATCCTCTCAAGGGCTGAAACTTTTTATGCCTTATCACTAAATGACAGTAACTTAAGAACCTGTAGTCGGCCAATCCTGCGTAGATGTGTTTGTGCAGTGGGTTCTGGGCGGGGTCCGACCACCAGTCCACCAGCTTGGTGAAGCTCTGTGGGCCATCTATCACCCAGTACAGCTGTGGGGCCACGTAGTCCAGCCAGCCTTTCTGGAGCCATAGCCTGGAGTCGGCATAGATTTCATCGACGCTTGACATACCTGCAAGTTACGAGAGACAATGCTTCAGGCAATTTAGCACATAGGCGTGGCTACAATATTAACAAACGAAACGGGTCACGCCCTTGATTTCATATGCTTGCTTGATTTCATATGATGTATTTCAGATGGATGTCGATTATAAAAATTTTAAATATTTCTTAAAATTTAAGTTTAATTCAACATGGCACCTACGACCTTGACCTACCAGATACGCCAGTGGGATAGCCAGATTTCCAGATACCAAAGGGACTGATGCCAAACTTGACCCACGCTTTAGTCTGATGAATGCTGCAGATGTTGCCAAAATGTTTACGTGAAGAGGTCGATGGCGAATGTATAAAATCAATAAAAGTGACTGACATGAGACAAATCAAGACATGTGCTCGGTGGCAGATTAGACAAGACACTTTGTCAGATTAGCCAAGACACTTTGTCAGATTGGACATGACACTTTGTCAGATTGGACAAGACACTTTGTCAGATTAGACAAGACAATTTGTCAGATTAGACTAGACACTTTGTCAGATTGGCCAAAACAGTTTGTCTTGTAAAACAACAAGTGAGCATGTTAGAAACACTAACTTGACAACCTATTGACAGCACTAACTTGACAACTTACCTTGTTGGCAGCAGCAACTTGACAAATTATTGAAAGCACTAACTTGACAACTTACCTTGTTGGCAGTAGTAACTTGACAAATTATTGACATCATTAACTTGGCCTCTTACCTTGTTGACAGGACTAACTTGACAACTTACCCTGTTGAAAGCCTCTCTATGAGTTTGTTGACATTGTCACGTCTCCAGTCTGCCAGGGCTAACGTCCCACCAGAACTCTGAGGGGTCCACAGAAAACATGACTGACATATTGACCGGATCCCAATCAACGATCATCCAATCAATCACAGCCAAATAAACTCTCAATCAATCAATTACACCCAAATCAACTCTCGACCAATCAATCACAGCCAAATCAACTTTCGAAAAATAGATCACAGCCAAATCCACTCTCAAACAATCAATCACAGCCAAATACACTCTCAACCAATCAATCACAGCCAAATCAACTCTCAACCAATCAATCACAGCCAAATCAACTCTCAACCAATCAATCCCAGCCAAATCAACTCTCAACCAATCAATCACAGCCAAATCAACTCTCAACCAATCAATCACAGCCAAATCAACTCTCGACCAATCAATCACAGCCAAATCAACTCTCAACCAATCAACGCAGTGGCATGGAATTGTGGTGGTGGTTTGAGAGGGGGTGGGGGTGTTGGAGGGGGCGGTTCGTCACTTTCAGGGCTCTTTATTTATACTGAGGGGTGGCTTTTTGGGCATTCTTTAGAGCCCTGTTTCCCAAGGTGGCAACGTGGGGCCCACGCCCCACCGGGGGGAGGGGGGCAATTTCATTGTTGTTGTTTTTTTTTTTGGGGGGGGGGGGCAATTAAAAAATGAGCTGTCTAGATTTTGAAGACAAATCGTCTGCTATGATTTCACTTGTATTTTAAAAAAAGAATTGTAAATTTTCAATTTAAAATAAGCGTTCGTCAAAAGTGTTGTAAAATCATGTACGTTTTTTCAGTGAAAAACCCTAGTTTATTTTTTTGGGGGGGGGGGGCAATTAAAAAATGAGCTGTCTAGATTTTGAAGACAAATCGTCTGCTATGATTTCACTTGTATTTTAAAAGAAGAATTGTAAATTCTCAATTTAAAATAAGCGTTCGTCAAAAGTGTTGTAAAATCATGTACGTTTCTTCAGTGAACAACCCTAGTTTGGAATATTAAAAAAATATGTATATGATAAATGGGCAGGGGGTGGGGGGCATAAGAATTTGAGAAAGGCTTAGTTGGGGAATGTCACAAAACAGGTTGGGAAGCACTGCTTTAGAGTATGTTTTTTTATACTAGCGTGGAGGTAAAAAAAACTTTGCCCACCCGGTCGTCAGTAACCTTAAAGTTAAGCCACTCAATCATCCAATGAACCTTGACCAAAATGAAAATTTTTTTTAAGGAAACATCATTCAAACAACTTTTATCTATTCGAAATTGATCAAATCAACCTTCATAAAATCATGCACCAAACAAACAAAAAAATAAAAAAATTGATACAATCATGCATCAAACAATCACCTTTCACACAATCATACATCAAACAACCTTCATGCCATCATGCATCAAACAATCAACCTTCATACAATCATGCATCAAACAATCACCTTTCATACAATCATACATCAAACAATCAACCTTCACTAAATCACTGGTTAGTTAATAGACTTTATTCAATACCAAACGATTGCCATCCAGCCGATCATCAACAAATCCAGAGTTCACTTAGCATTCAACTCAAACCATCTTTCCTCCATACAATGATCACACAATCAACTATCGGCCAAATAATCTTCACCCAATCAACTGTCATCCAAGCAATAATCAACTCATTGTGATTGTGATATCAAACTCATATAATATAAATTCAACATTTTGGGCATTGGGGTACAATTTCAGAATATATCAGCGGGTCTCACTCAGTCTGAACTATTAAAAAATGCTACTTGTTCAGAGATTCTGACAATTGACACATGGCCGGGGTACTCACCTTGTAAGCATTGTACGTGCTTGTGTCAGGAAAACGATCAGCTGTAGGGTAGGGGTAGAAGTAGTCGTCCATGTGGACACCGTCAATGTCATAACGCTTGACCACGTCCAGGATGACGTTAGTGACTCTGTCCTGTGGGATTGACGGGAGGGGGGGAGATGTACACAGTAACATTACATTCATAACTAGGGTATATGAGATTGTAGCCCGATGTACGCAATGATAGCACATTCATAACAAATTTATTTGAGACTACGACTTGATGTACACAATCGGATCATAATCATGAGTTGTCTATAAGTAAAGTCATTTTTAGATGACCTACTTTGAGAGAGCACTGCACAAGGGATGAGTTTATTGCAATCGCATCTCCATGTCTTTCTCTCTCTCTCTCTCTCTCTCTCTCTCTCTCTCTCTCTCTCTCTCTCTCTCTCTCTCTCTCTCTCTCTCTCCTCCTCCTTTTTCTTTTTTTTCTCTCTCTCTCTCTCTCTCTCTCTCTCTCTCTCTCTCTCTCTCTCTCTCTCTCTCTCTCTCTCTCTCTCTCTCAGTTCCTCCTTCATCTTTCTCTCATCTCTGCCTCTCTCACTATCTCTCTCTCTCTCTCTCTCTCTCTCTCTCTCTCTCTCTCCCTCTATCTCTACTCGTCTTTATCTTTATCACATTCTCTTGCTTGTTATCATCTCTTGCGTCATTGTGTCATCGTCTCAATGCTAAGTGTTTACATTGATTTGTATCCTGGTGGTGATGGTGAGACTACAGGATATTTGTCCAGATCTATGCTGGTAGTGATGGTGAGACTACAGGATATATGTCCTGATCTATGCTGGTAGTGATGGTGAGACTACAGGAAATATGCACAGATCTATGCTGGTGATGGTGAGACTACAGGCTATTTGCACAGATCTAAGCTAGTGGTGGTGAGACTACAGGCAATTTGCACAGATCTATGCTGGTGATGGTGAGACTACAGGCTATTTGCACAGATCTATGCTGGTGGTGATGGTGAGACTACAGGATATATGTCCAGATCTATGCTGGTAGTGATGGTGAGACTACATGATATATGTCCAGATCTATGCTGGTAGTGATGGTGAGACTACAGGCTATTTGCACAGATCTATGCTGGTGGTGGTGAGACTACAGGCTATTTGCACAGATCTAGGTTGGTGGTGGTGAGACTACAGGATATATGTTCAGATCTATGCTGGTGATGGTGAGACTACAGGATATATGTTCAGATCTATGCTGGTGATGGTGAGACTACAGGCTATTTGCACAGATCTATGCTGGTGGTGGTGAGACTACATGGCATATGCCCAGATAGGACAACGTACAAGAATGTAAGACAGCAACAAGATGGAAATACTAAAGTGATTGTACCGTAAACACCCTCCTTATTTACTTCTTGTTTTCTGTCTTTGCTGTTAATGGTCCTCAAACCTTACCAACCTGCACTTCTTTACTTCCAGGATCCATCCAGAGGTTGTTACCGTAAGCATGCGCGTGGGCTGGGATGGCTCTGGCCATATGATTGGCTGCAAGACCGGAAGTAGAGGTGGAGCCAGACTTTGCCCTGAGGAAAGACGTTTGGGAATAATTTAATGTATGGTCAAGTCTCCTTTAAGACTATATGTTCATCAGAATATATGTGACCTGACTCAGTGCTCTTAGACTCAAGTATGAAATACTTTTGGTTCACGCTCTTGCCTCGTTTTCACGCAATGAGATTTAAACTCAAACCTTAAAGTCAATTTGAATAGGTGACTAATCTGTTACCTGTAAGGATTAAACCACGCGTGGACCTCCATGCTTCTCTTTTGAGCTTCATCGATGAGATATTGCAGAGGATCCCAAATGGGATTTGGGGCTGTACCCTGACTTCCAGTCAACCACTGGCTCCATGGCTCAATGTTGGACTGATAGAAGGCGTCACCGGCTGGACGAACCTGTGGACAGTACATCAATGGATGGGTGGAGGGATGGACTGATGGATGGGTGGATAAGTGGATGAGTGGATTGAATGGTGGATGGATGGATTAGAGAATGGGTGGATGGACTGATTAATGGATATATGGATCAATGGACTGATGGATGGGTGGATGAGAGGATGGATGGATGGTGAGTAGATAGTTCAATGCTTTGATGTATACGTGGATGGATGGACAGATATATTGATTGATCGATGAGTGGATGGATGAGCGGATGGATGGGTTGGTGGATGGATGGGTTGATGGATGGACTGATGGATGAATGGACTGATTGATAAATGGACTGATTGATGAATGGACTGATGGATGGATGGACTGATGGTTGCGTAGACTGATAAATGGATTGATCTGATCAATGGATGGATATAAAGTTGAATTGATAGCTAAGTGGATGGGTGGACTTATCAATGGATCGATTCATGTTTGTAGGGATTTGCGTATAAATGCATGGATATAGGTATTGATAGATGGAAAGGGGTAAACAGGCAGATACAACGATTGATATTTATGGATAAAGTACTGATGGATGGATGGAGTGAAAAGATCAAACGATGGTTGGATTAATGGACCAAAGGATGTGAATGGACAGGCCATAGGATGGATGGCTGGAAGTGTGGATACGTCGAGATTGAGAGAGAGAGAGAGAGAGAGAGAGAGGGGAGAGAGAGAGAGAGAGAGAGAGAAGATAAAATGATAAGGCGATGTCAATTTTGAGACTGCTGTCAAACTTTGTGAAGCACTAGAGTCGTCATTTACCCGTTATTTTTTTTATTTTTTTTATTTCAGTCTGTCCAACACTTACTTGGAAGAAGACCGCGTTGATGGTAGCAGCTTGCAGTTTGTCAAGTAAACTCCTTAGATCTGCCTGGTTTTGACTGGTTGACCTGGTGCTGGACTTTGGCCAGTCAATGTTACTGACGGTGGCTATCCATGCTCCCCTGAGTTCTCGCTTGGTGCGACCACTGCTACATGCTTGGGTATTCATTGGTCGAGAAAAAAAATGTATAGATGTTTTTTTTTCTATAAAATTTGATTTGTTGCGACACAATTCTACACCCATTAACTCAAACGATAACCATCTCTCAATTAACACGTAAAAGTATACCTGCTTGGGCTGACGCCAGCAATGTCAACAGTAAAAATGTCCAACACAACATCCCAGCAGAATGTTCGGTGACTTCAGATCTAGAAAAAATATGTTTTTCATTAGTGGTCTGAAAGGTGGCTTTAAGATTCACCCATATTTTAGACCAAACGTTAAGATCCCACGAACGGCTCTTTTCAAACATTATTTATTTTCACACAAGTTTGAGAGTCCCTGCAACAGTAGTTAGATCTGTGCGTTATCTTAATCACCTAATTCATGGTAGTAGAACAAACCAACGTTTCACACAAGTTTGAGAGTCCCTGCAACAGTAGTTAGATCTGTGCGTTATCTTAATCACCTAATTCATGGTAGTAGAACAAACCAACGTTTCACACAAGTTTTCCCCTATATATCTAATAAACAATTGTTTTCCCCCTATATATCTAATAAACAATTGTTTTTCCCCTATATATCCAATAAACAATTGTTTTCCCCCTATATATCTAATAAACAATTGTTTTCCCCCTATATATCTAATAAACAATTGTTTTCCCCCTATATATCTAATAAACAATTGTTTTCCCCCTATATATCTAATAAACAATTGTTTTTTACCCTACATATCTACTCAACCTCAACAACCGTTTTTCCCTGTATATATCTACTCAATGAATTGGTTCTTTGTTAATGTTGAAGGGAAATATTAAGAAATGCATGACAATACCACATAGCATTAGTTTAATAAATGTAATATCACATGTGGCACTGAATGATGAACAGCTGACATGGACAGCATGTATACAGTGGAAGTGGTAAATACAGAGTGGGACTCCATCATGCCTCCACCATGCCTCCACCATGAATCCCTGCGTGGTGACATGGACAGCATGGGGAAAGTTGCAGCAGTGAGTACAGAGTGAGGCACCACCATGCCTCCACTATGCCTCCACCATGCCTCCACCAAGCCTCCGCTATGCCTCCACCATGCCTCCCTGCGTCTGGAAAACTTGTACTCATTGCAGCTAAAGTAAAGTGGTGGTGTCGTGAGTGTATGACTCATACTATGTATGTCCTTCTGTCTCTATAAGGCAGCGGTTCTCAACCTGTGGGTCGCGACCCCTTTGAGGGTCGCGGGACCCTTTTCCAGGGGTCGCCTAAGACCATCTGAAAACATATATCCTTACAGTTATGAAGTATAAGCAACGAAAATAATTGTGTGGCTTGGGGTTGCCACAACACGAGAAACAGTATTAAGGGGTCGCGGCACTAGAAAGGTTGAGAACCACTGCTATAAGGGCATGCCGTTGTCAGCATCCGATGGAGTTGTAGAGATGTCCTTCTGTATCTATAAGGTCATGTCGCTGTCAGCATCCGATGGAGTTGTAGACATGCCCTTCTGCCTCTATAAGGGCATGTCTTTGTCAGCATCCGATGGAGTTGTAGACATGCCCTTCTGCCTCTATAAGGGCATGTCTTTGTCAGCATCCGATGGAGTTGTAGAGATGTCCTTCTGTCTCTATAATGGCATGTCTTTGTCAGCATCCGATGGAGTTGTAGAGATGTCCTTCTGTTTCTATAAAGAACATGTCTTTGTCAGCATCCGATGGAGTTGTAGAGATGTCCTTCTGTCTCTATAATTGCATGTCTTTGTCAGCATCCGATGGAGTTGTAGAGATGTCCTTCTGTCTCTATAATGACATGTCTTTGTCAGCATCCGATGGAGTTGTAGAGATGTCCTTCTGTCTCTATAATGACATGTCTTTGTCAGCATCCGATGGAGTTGTAGAGATGTCCTTCTGTCTCTATAATGACATGTCTTTGTCAGCATCCGATGGAGTTGTAGAGATGTCCTTCTGTCTCTATAATGACATGTCTTTGTCAGCATCCGATGGAGTTGTAGAGATGTCCTTCTGTCTCTATAATGACATGTCTTTGTCAGCATCCGATGGAGTTGTAGAGATGTCCTTCTGTCTCTATAATGACATGTCTTTGTCAGCATCCGATGGAGTTGTAGAGATGTCCTTCTGTCTCTATAATGACATGTCTTTGTCAGCATCCGATGGAGTTGTAGAGATGTCCTTCTGTCTCTATAATGACATGTCTTTGTCAGCATCCGATGGAGTTGTAGAGATGTCCTTCTGTCTCTATAATGACATGTCTTTGTCAGCATCCGATGGAGTTGTAGAGATGTCCTTCTGTCTCTATAATGACATGTCTTTGTCAGCATCCGATGGAGTTGTAGAGATGTCCTTCTGTCTCTATAATGACATGTCTTTGTCAGCATCCGATGGAGTTGTAGAGATGTCCTTCTGTCTCTATAATGACATGTCTTTGTCAGCATCCGATGGAGTTGTAGAGATGTCCTTCTGTCTCTATAATGACATGTCTTTGTCAGCATCCGATGGAGTTGTAGAGATGTCCTTCTGTCTCTATAATGGCATGTCTTTGTCAGCATCCGATGGAGTTGTAGAGATGTCCTTCTGTCTCTATAATGACATGTCTTTGTCAGCATCCGATGGAGTTGTAGAGATGTCCTTCTGTCTCTATAATGACATGTCTATGTCAGCATCCGATGGAGTTGTAGAGATGTCCTTCTGTCTCTATAATGACATGTCTTTGTCAGCATCCGATGGAGTTGTAGAGATGTCCTTCTGTCTCTATAATGACATGTCTTTGTCAGCATCTGATGGAGTTGTAGAGATGTCCTTCTGTCTCTATAATGGCATGTCTTTGTCAGCATCTGATGGAGTTGTAGAGATGTCCTTCTGTCTCTATAATGACATGTCTTTGTCAGCATCCGATGGAGTTGTAGAGATGTCCTTCTGTCTCTATAAGGGCATGTCTTTGTCAGCATCCGATGGAGTTGTAGAGATGTCCTTCTGTCTCTATAATGACATGTCTTTGTCAGCATCTGATGGAGTTGTAGAGATGTCCTTCTGTCTCTATAATGACATGTCTTTGTCAGCATCCGATGGAGTTGTAGAGATGTCCTTCTGTCTCTATAATGACATGTCTTTGTCAGCATCCGATGGAGTTGTAGAGATGTCCTTCTGTCTCTATAATGACATGTCTTTGTCAGCATCTGATGGAGTTGTAGAGATGTCCTTCTGTCTCTATAATGACATGTCTTTGTCAGCATCCCATAGCGTTGTCGGTTACTTTAATGCATATAATTATCACGGAGTTGCTTTTACATAATGCTGAAGTATTCTAAAACACAAACAATTTGTTAAAGCAACAAAGTATTTTATTAATTATTAATTAAAAGAAAAATAGGAAGGCATGTCGCCGCAACGTTTATATTTTTACAATGTCAAATTACTAAATCCAAACCATGCTCATGATACTGTTAACTCTAAAAATATTTGTTAACTTACGTATTACTGTTATCTTGCTTAATACTGTTGACTTACACACATTGTTAGTGTTTTAGTAACTAAATCCCATTACAAAAATCAACACAAATGGTACCACGGTAAGAGAATAAGACTACAGTAAGAGAATAAGACTAGAGTAAGAGAATAAGACTACAGTAAGAGAATAAGACTACATTAAGAGAATAAGACTACAGCCATAGAATAAGACTACAGTAAGAGAATAAGACTACAGCCAGAGGATGAGACTACTGCCAGAGAATGAGACTACAGCCAGAGAATGAGACTACAGCCAGAGAATGAGACTACAGCCAGAGAATAAGACTACTGCCAGAGAATAAGACAACAGTAAGAGAATAAGACTACAGTAAGAGAATAAGACTACAGTAAGAGAATTAAACTACAGTAGGAGAATAAGACTACGGCCAGAGAATAAGACTACAGCCAGAGAATGAGACTACAGCCAGAGAATAAGACTACAGCCAGAGAATAAGACTACAGTAAGAGAATAAGACTACAGCCAGAGAATAAGACTACAGTAAGAGAATAAGACTACAGCCAGAGAATGAGACTATAGCCAGAGAATGAGACTACAGTCAGAGAATGGGACTATAGCCAGAGAATGAGACTACAGTCAGAGAATGGGACTTCAGCCAGAGAGTGGGACTACAGCCAGAGAATGAGACTACAGCAAGAGAATGATACTACATTCAGAGAATTAGACTACATTCAGAGAATGAGACTATAGCCAGAGAGTGAGACTGCAGCCAGAGAGTGAGACTGCAGCCAGAGAATGAGACTATAGTCAGAGAATGTGAATACAATCAGAGAATGGAATTACAGCCTGAAAGTGGGACTACATCCAGAGGATGGGACCATTCTATTAATAGCTGAACTAATCATTTCTCTAGCGATAATGGTATAATTTTTACGCTTATCGGCAATTTTGCATCTATGAACAAACTTCAAGTTGTTATTTATTCAAGTATCAAAAGTGATCATGTATGTTCTGCTAATATAACTCTGATAAACTTACGGCAACAGCGGAACTCCTGGCGACAGGCAACACTTCAGATTAAAGTGCTGAATTTTTTTTTTTAGTAGGTCAAGAACTCTTCAACAACTGCTGTCTTCTTCCCAAGGGCAGACGAATCACACAGATTTTCAGCTGAGCAGTTAATGGTTTATCTGAAATATAAAACAAACACGTGATTGGTGTGAGAACTCTATTGATCTAATTGATTATATTACAGCGTGATACCCGAATACCTTTTGGACAATTCATGTTAAACCCATTATAATAGATCTCTTTGGAAATTCATGCTACAGCCCCCAATAAAAACAAACAAACAACAAACTTACAGACCAAAAACTTTTGGTAAAATCATGTTTCAAGCCCAATACCGTCTTGGAAAAATCATGATGAAGCCTAGTACAGGTCTGGTGCATACTGTTATACCCCAATACCTTTTGTGAACGTGTATGTAACAACCAAATTATGGTATGGAACATGGTTTATTTTCTGATCAGAACGATAATGGGGAAGTACATTTTGATTTTCTAGTTTATTCTAAATGTTTAAATGTTGATGTTTAAGTTTATTTTATGACATTGGAAAATTTAGTTGCTAGAGTCATGTTAGAGCTCTGTTAGAATCCTGTGAGAGTAATGCTAGAATCCTGTTTAGGTCATGTTAGAGTCATGTTGGGGTCCTCTTAGAGTCATGTTAGCGTCATGTTAAAGTACTTTTATGGTCACTTTAGAGACTATGCACAGAATGTAGCTCATCTGCTTAATTTTAATATATTGAGTTAAAAAAATATAAATACTGTTGCTGTTTTTCTTTAGAATAAATTGATCTATTTCTGTTGATAATTTTCCAGTTTACGTTCGAAATGTCTATTTGTTAATTCTTATAAAATTCTCCCTAACCCTAATGCCGTACCGGACTTAAACATGTCATTGTACACAGGCCAATGTGTACCAGGATGTGAATTCATATGACTTGGCAACGATCACCGGTGAGCTCATGGCGAGACAAAATGTATACTAGTGTTGATCATCATTCATGTCGAACTGGTATCATACTTTACTGACGTCTGTCATCAGTCAAATATCACTGGTATCATGTTTTATCGACTTCTATCATCATTTATGTATAAATTATGTCAAGATTTAAAATGAAAAAACAACAACAACAACCCCCAACTTAACAGTCACCTTAGACATACTGGAGTCACATTTTTAGATTTTGGAAAGATAGATTTTTTAGACTGTTAACGTATTGAAATGAGAAAGAAAGCCATTGACAGCCTACGTCATTGCGTGTCATTGCGTGTCATTGCGTGTCATTGCGTGTCATTGCGTGTCATTGCCTGCCATTGCGTGCCATTGCCTGTCATTGCCTGAGATTGCGTGCCATTGCCTGTCATTGCCTGTCATTGCCTGTCATTGCGTGTCATTGCATGTCATTGCGTGTCATTGGTTTCTATTTCTGTCCCTATTCAATAGAGCTACTTCGTGAACTTAATTTAACAAACATTGTTTTTAAAAAGTTCTTATCTTTTCTAATAAAAGACATTGTAAGAAATTGGCCATGCTGTCCAAGCCTTTGATAATTTATCTTTTGGTCATTCATATTTTGGTATTTCAGCAATTTGGTCATTCATAGTTTGGTATTTCAGCAATTTGGTCATTCATAGTCTGGTATTTCAGCAATTTGGTCATTCACATTTTGGTATTTCAGCAATTTGGTCATTCATAGTCTGGTATTTTAGCAATTTGGTAATTCATAGTCTGGTATTTCAGCAATTTGGTCATTCACAGTTTGGTATTTTAGCAATTGGGTCATTCCAAATTATTTGGCGTGTTTTAAAAAAAAAATATGGAGGCTAGTCTTTTCGTTGGTGAATTGACATACGGCGGATGTGTGGGTTTGGAGTGGGATACAGTTATGTTTTTATTTCATGGCTCAATGTAATGTTTGTATTTCATTGGCTCAATGTAGTGTTTGTATTTCATGGCTCAATGTAGTGTTTGTATTTCATGGCTCAATGTAGTGTTTGTATTTCATGGCTCAATGTAATGTTTGTATTTCATGGCTCAATGTAATGTTTGTATTTCATGGCTCAATGTAGTGTTTGTATTTCATGGCTCAATGTAGTGTTTGTATTTCATGGCTCAATGTAATGTTTGTATTTCATGGCTCAATGTAATGTTTGTATTTCATGGCTCAATGTAATGTTTGTATTTCATGGCTGAAAGTAATGTTCAGGACATCGTGTGCACTCAGTTAGGATGTGGTGTAAATAAAGCGAGTGACGTGGTCTGGATGATCAGGCAGACTAATGATTTTTTAAATAATTTGTTTGAGATAAAGAGAAGTTTAAGATTGTACAGCATGATGTTGGACATCAAAAACATTAAACCACCTCTAAAGACAAGTTTAAGATTGTACAGCATGATGTTGAACATCAAAAACATTAAACCACCTCTAAAGACAAGTTTTTCTTACAAACCTCTATAAAATGTAATATCCAGGTATCGGCGGGGGGAGGGGGCGGGGCTGAAACTTTGACAAAATATGCACACAAATAATGCACTGTACACAGAGGCGTATAGAGTGTGTTTGGCGCCCGGGGACAAGACTCGCGCCCCGTGGACAAGATCCATTTTGAAGCGTCTCCTTTTCTTTTTTCAACTCTCAATCACATTATTTTTACCAATAACATAATATCAAAGCACATTTTGGCGCCCCTAACTAGTTGGCGCCCGGGGACATATATCCCCCCCTGCACCCCCTCGCTACGCCTCTCACTGTATAAGAATTCCAAATAGTGCCCCCCCCCTTACCTCAAGGCTTGCAACCGTTTATTTGTTCACGGCCCTGAACTCTATGGATACCCCCCCTCCACCCCCTCCCTACCCCTCTCACTGTATAAGAATTCCAAATAGTGCCCCCCCCCTTACCTCAAGGCTTGCAACCGTTTATTTGTTCACGGCCCTGAACTCTATGGATATTCTAATGAGCCACCTTTATTTCACCAACAATTTTAGAAAAAAAAAAAAAACAAAGAAAATATTACGCACCAAACACATAGCGATATTTTAAAAAAAAGAGAAAAGAATCTCATTTAGCGCACATATCGAGAATTTTATTTCGTAAAATCATATTTCCTTATCTCCTCCTTGAAAAACACGAAAAGCTGATTTTTGGGGGTTGAGGTGAGGTTGAAAATTTGATAAAATGCATTATCGTCAGGAACGATTCTATGTGCCAAGGTTCAGCTCGATAGGTTGACGGAAGTAGGTCAATTAACCTCCGAAGATTTTGCCAGCCAGCCACCCAGCCACGAACAAAAGCGAAGCTAATTTAAAGGATACAAAAAAACAACAACTCTGCTTCAAATCAATTTTCAATTACTAAATTATGTACATAAATAAAAGACATTGTTATTGCATGTGTGTTGATTTAATTTTGCTTCATACACTTGTCTCCTTCCCCCACCCTTTTTTTTTTTGTGTGATATTGACATCACCGATTTAATGTGTAGCGCTGTACCACACCCTCCCCTCCCTGGATTGAGAAAAGGTTGTTAACTTTCCATGCGGTCTGAAGAATGATATTGGATGATGTAATTTCTAGCATTTCTTTTCTGCTAATGTTCCTACATACTTTCAAGACTTAATATACAGATTGGAGCCTGACAAGACTCTACTCTTTGTGTGCGTGCGTGTGTTTGTGTTTATGAATGGGTGTGTGCACAAATAGAAGTTAGTATGTTTTTTTTTATTTCAGTAAACAGCGGCACCTCGGGTTACTAACTTAATTCGTTCAAGAACTCGGTTCGTAACCCAAAACGTTCGTAACCCGAACCATTTAAATCAATGAAATAGTGATAATCCGTTTCAAGATGAAAGAATCGTTCTTTTCTATTAAGATCCGGTCGTTTATCTGTAGCGCAAATAATACGTGTACTTCATGTATTAAATAAAGACAAAGAAAACAACCAGAAGACAACCAGAAGACAACCAGAAGACAACCAGAAGACAACCAGAAGACAACCAGAAGACAACCAGAAGGCAACCAGTAGACAACCAGAAGACAACCAGAAGACAATAAGAGAACAACCAGAAGACAGCAAAAAGACAACCAGAAGACAACCAGAAGACGACCAGAAGACAACCAGAAGACGACCAGAAGACAACAAGAAGACAGCAAGAAGACAACCAGAAGACAACCAGAAGACAACTAGAGGACAACCAGAAGGCAACCAGTAGACAACCAGAAGACAACCAGAAGACAATCAGAGAACAACCGTAAAGAAAGCAAGAAGACAACCAGAAGACAACCAGAAGACGACCAGAAGACAACCAGAAGACGACCAGAAGACAACAAGAAGACAGCAAGAAGACAACCAGAAGACAACCAGAAGACGACCAGAAGACGACCAGAATACAACCAGAAGACGACCAGAAGACAATCAGAAGACAACCATAAGGCAACCAGAAGAAAACCATAAGAAAACCAGAAGACAAACAGAAGACAACCAGTAGACAACCAGAAGACAACAAGAAGAGACCCGTTTCGTCGCAATTAAAGACTTGTTGCGGAAAGTAGTCTTCCTCTTTCGTGATCTTATCTCATGGCACAGAAGACAACCAGAAGACAATCAGAAAACAACCAGAAGACAGCAAGTAGACAACCAGAAAACAACCAGAAGGCAACCAGTAGACAACCAGAAGACAACCAGAAGACAATCAGAAGACAATCAGAAGACAATCAGAAAACAACCAGAAGACAGCAAGAAGACAAACCAGAAGACAACAAGAAGACGACCAGAAGACAACCAGAAGACAGCAAAAGACAAACCAGAAGACAACCAGAAGACGACCAGAAGACAGCAAGAAGACAACCAGAAGACGACCAGAAGACATCAAGAAGACAAACCAGAAGACGACCACTTCTGCTTCTTTCTCGTTAGAACTTGCAGCCTCTCTGTGCCTAATGACACTATGAGTACCAATTTTTTTTTTTTTTTTAACTTTTTCAAAGTCGTCAGTCTCAGCACTTGTACCAAGCGTTTTGCGATAATAAATCACCGAGCAACAGGTTGGCCTCTTCAAATACTAATGCCTCGCTAACACTGTCTCCAGCAAGTTGTTTTTCATTGAACCAGATCAAGAGAAGATTTTAAACTTTCACTAACATTAGAGCTCTTTGCTTCTGCACCTTCCTTTAGCCACATCGACTGACTTAAGTAAGTCTTTGTTCTTTATGATAGTGGAGATCGTTGATTTAGCCATGCTGTACTTCGTTTAACTCCAACGTTAAACCTTGCTCTCTCTATCTCTCTCTTGCCTTCGTTCGTAACCCGAGGCACTGTTCGTTACCCCACACAAATTTTTTTTTTTCAAAGTTGTTGTTCTTAACCCGAATTGTTCGTGACCTGAGGCGTTCGTATCCCGAGATACCACTGTATATTTGATTTTAATTTTTATATAAATTTAATAGTACAACTCAATTGGATTTTGTTAATATCACTAGCCTTGGTATCTTTTTTTGTTGTTGTTTTGTTTGTTTTGTTTACTGGTTATCAGTCCTTTGTTACGTAGTATTCATCTAGCGAGCCAACTATTAAAAGAGATTAAATGTGCAAAACCATATAACGGTACGTGACAGCAAGTTAATGAGATGCATGTCTGCCCATTCCCTTCGTCCACCCTATTATCTGTAGGATGTACATTAAAATGAGCAAAGTGACTCTATACCATAAACAACCTATCTACTTACCAACCTATACCATAAACAATCTATCTACCTACCACCCTATACCATAAAATACCTATCTACTTACCACCCTATACCATAAACAATCTATCTACCTACCACCCTATACCATAAACAACCTATCTACTTACCACCCTATACCATAAACAACCTATCTACTTACCACCCTATACCATAAAATACCTATCTACTTACCACCCTATACCATAAACAACCTATCTACTTACCACCCTATACCATAAACAATCTATATACTTACCACCCTATACCATAAACAACCTATCTACTTACCACCCTATACCATAAACAACCTATCTACTTACCACCCTATACCATAAAATGTGCTTCCGGTTCACTAGCGCTTGATAGGCAGCAGTGAAATCTCTCTTCATTTTTTCATTTTTGGAATGTGTTTTTCAAATGTTATTCCTAAATAGTTGGAACAAGTTTGTAACTCAAAGTCTCCTGGACGTAGGAATGTAATTTATTTCGAAAATTACTAGGTTTATTCCATTCTTAATTTATATAAAATTAGACAGTCAAGGCTATCGATATATTACTTCCGGTTTTTGATTCGCTTACTAGATAGTTCAGAAATCTCTACACTTACGCAAAATCAGGATTTTTCTCACAAATTTTTATTGATTGATAATTAATTTCTAAATGACACTATGTGGAATGCTGTGCGGCGACAAGTCAAGCCACAAAAGTGTTTCTTTGTTTTGAGTAGATTTTAACTTGAAAGAGATGTCCTGCCTCCATTATTCATCTACTAGACTGCGCCAGCTGCGTAACCTTCTAGCTGATAGCTATCTCCTTAGTAGTGAAATTCTTGCACGATGTAGAACACTTCAATTAATAAAAAAGAAAACTGCAAGAAGTTTTCGCGGGGGAAAAAGGAAGATGAGATCTCGTCACTCAGCTCCTTCCACCTCAACACCTGACCATATGCATCAACCCACTTCTCCCCAGTTTGCCCTCAAATATACAATGAAAGTAAATTGGTCTTTTGAGACGCAGCAATCGATGCATATCCATGTGGTGACAGATGTGTTTGAACGCCTTCCTGTTCGTCCAAAGCGCGTACCATGGGTCCCACTTGACTCCGGACGTATTCGGCGCAGCAACGTCATTGTCATCAGCGGCCGCCAGAAGCTTCCAGACCAACTACGAGTAGGCCACTATAACTGCCAATCCGTGGGCTCAAAGTGCGGGGCGAAGCGAACAAAGATAGTAGAGTTCGTAAAGGACGAATTTGTTGACGTGCTGTTCCTGACGGAGACTTGGTTGAGGTCAACAGGGGATGATGCCAAGTGTGCTGACCTCACGCCACCGGGTTTCGATATTAAGTCCTTTCCGCGTGCTACGCGAGGTGGCGGCCTCGCTGTCATTTATCGTAGCCACCTCCCAGTGACTTTCACCTCCACATTCCCATTCCAGCACACCTCTCTAGAACTTGTTCAGTTCACCCTCAACACGCCCCACACTGTCAACATGTTCTGCTTGTACCGCACTCCGCCCAGTAAGAAGAACAAGCTCCTAAACTCCACCTTCCTCTCTGAGCTCCCTGACCTACTTGACTACTGCAACCTGCTCCGTGGAACAAGTGTGATCGTGGGCGACCTTAACGTTCACTATGACGTCC
>CAXITT010000845.1:67802-84731 GCA_964033795.1 Lymnaea stagnalis
CTGTGATGCACCCTCCTTGCCCTACCTCATTTTCTGTTTCGGGTTGATCCTGAAGTGTCAAAGTGTCCTCGTTTTATAGCCATTTTCATTGTTTCTATAGAATAGTAGTTACTATCCTAGTGTCTCATTTGTATTAACTTAGTTTACATGTTTTAATAATTATTATTGTAAAGCGCTTAGAGCTTTATGATAAGCGCTATATAAAAATGTCTAAATAAATAAATAAAATAAAATACCTATCTACTTACCACCCTATACCATAAACAACCTATCTACTTACCACCCTATACCATAAACAATCTATATACTTACCACCCTATACCATAAACAACCTATCTACTTACCACCCTATACCATAAACAATCTATCTACTTACCATCCTATACCATAAACAACCTATCTACTTACCACCCTATACCATAAACAATCTATCTACTTACCATCCTATACCATAAACAACCTATCTACTTACCACCCTATACCATAAACAATATATCTACTTACCACCCTATACCATAAACAACCTATCTACTTACCACCCTATACCATAAACAATCTATCTACTTACCACTCTATACCATAAACAACCTATCTACTTACCACCCTATACCATAAACAACCTATCTACTTACCACCCTATACCATAAAAAAATATATCTACTTACAACTCTATACCATAAACACTCTATCTACTTACCGGGGTAGATCTCATTTAAATGATCTTAAAATAGAAGCTATCCTAACAATGTGGTATTGGATTGGTGGAAAGCCGGGTTATTCTAAAGTGGGTTTATTGTAACAGTACTGACTTGTAAGAGGGGTAAATATGCGGAAATTTATGCATGTGGAAAAACCCGTTTCCTTCTTGTCTGCTAAGTTTGTAGACATAGTTTCGGTTCCTGGCAACTTGATAGATCTGTCAGAAGTGAACCGTTGGGGTATCTTGTCTGTGTGGGCCGAGGTCGGACTTCTGACATCCCCTGACCTTTCACTTCTGACACCACTTGACCTTTGACCTCTGGCATCACCTGACCTGTGACGCCAAGCATACAAAAACGTATGTCGTTAATCATCATACTATTGATGACGTCTTGCATTTAGTTCCCTCACTTAATGCCCTCATTCTATGCGCACAAGACTCTTTCACTTATTCAGTGACTTACAGCAACCATTAGATATAAATAGGCTGCTTTTACGGCCTACCACCCCGGCCTCCTCATCCATGGATCAGTTTTATCGTTGAACCTTATCCACCCTGGATTACCGTGTCTTCTGGCCCCCGCCCAAAAAAAATGATTTCGTGTTTTATTTTGAAATTTACATTTGATAAGTCTGACAGGATGAGATAATGATTGTAATATTGTTTCGTAGCTATAAATTAACGTTTCTTATTCCATTAGATCAGCTGTTCTCAACCCGTGGGTCGCGACCCCTTTTGGGGTCGAATAACCCTTTCACAGGGGTCGCCAAGGACCATTGGAAAACACATATAAGCTACAGTTGTAAAGTAACAACGTAAATAATACTGTGGTTGGGGGTCGCAACATCATGAGGAACTGTATTAAAGGGTAGCGGGATTAGGAAGGTTGAGAACCACTGCATTAGATGATGTGTTGAATCAGAGTTAAACAAGAAGGTCCACTACCCCACGGGCTGGTGTCGTGTGTGGGGAGAGTTGGTGAAACATTATTTAAATAGTCACGATAGGTTAACGAAATCTTTTATTCTCATGAACACATGAAAGGGGATCGGCTGTAAAGATGCTGACAGCAACCACCCTGTCACGGTCACCCCTGTCACAGTCGCCCCTGTCGCTATCACCCCTGTTGCAATCATCCCTGTCACAGTCCCACCTGTCAAAGTCACCCTTGTCAAGGTCACCCCTGTCACAGGCAACCATGTCACAGTCACCCCTGTCACAGTCACCCCTGTCACAGTCATCCCTGTCACAGTCATCCTTGTCACAGTCATCCTTGTCACAGTCACCCCTGTCACAGTCATCCTTGTCACAGTCGCCCCTATCACGGTCACCCATGTTACAGTCACCCCTGTCACAGTCATCCTTGTCACAGGCATCCATGTCACAGTCACCCTATCACAGTCACCCCTGTCACAGTCATCCTTGTCACAGTCGCCCCTGTCACAGTCACCCTTGTCACAGTCACCCTTGTCACAGTCGCCCCTGTCACAGTCACCCTTGTCACAGTCACCCTTGTCACAGTCACCCCTGTCACAGTCACCCTTGTCACAGTCACCCTTGTCACAGTCACCCTTGTCACAGTCACCCCAGTCACAGTCACCCCTGTCACAGTCACCCTTTTCACAGTCACCCTTGTCACAGTCGCCCATGTCACAGTCACCCTTGTCACAGTCACCCTTGTCACAGTCGCCCCTGTCACAGTCACCCTTGTCACAGTCACCCTTGTCACAGTCGCCCCTGTCACAGTCACCCTTGTCACAGTCACCCCTGTCACAGTCACCATTGTTACAGTCATCCTTGTCACAGTCACCATTGTCACAGTCATCCATGTCACAGTCACCCTTGTCACAGTCGCTCCTGTCACAGTCGCCCCTGTCACAGTCACCCTTGTCACAGTCACCCCTGTCACAGTCACCATTGTTACAGTCACCCTTGACACAGTCACCATTGTCACAGTCATCCTTGTCACAGTCATCCTTGTCACAGTCACCCCTGTCACAGTCACCCTTGTCACAGTCACCCTTGTCACAGTCGCCCATGTCACAGTCACCCTTGTCACAGTCACCCTTGTCACAGTCGCCCCTGTCACAGTCACCCTTGTCACAGTCACCCTTGTCACAGTCGCCCCTGTCACAGTCGCCCCTGTTGCAGTCGCCCCTGTCACAATCTCCCCTGTCACAGTCACCCCTGTCACAGTCACCCCTGTCACAGTCACCCCTGTTGCAGTCGCCCTTATCACACTCAGCCCCGTCACAGTCACTACTGTCACAATCGCCCCTGTCACAATCGCCCCTGTCACCCCTGTCATATAAATTCACAAACCAACACAAAAAAACATGATTCACTCCGCGTGTCTGGCACTAACGCTAAGAGAGACAACCCTTGGAACAGCTTTGTATTGTCAGCATATGCAGTTGTTTTACTGGAGCTTTCTTCACCACAGAAACCACATGCGTCAGCTCAATTCAGAATGACAGATTGACAGAGCACAATACTCAACGGAACGGAAATAAATCAGTTGACGCAACTCATGCGCAGCGTACTGCAGATAATCACAGCCAATCCGAGGAGCAAGTAAAACCCCGTGATCATTGTTACGTCACAGATGTAAATAGCGAAGTGGTTGAAATATAACTATAAGTTTATTTATTTATTTTTTAAATTTATATAATGATATAAAAACTGTTTATTTTAAAATTGAGTTGTTCTCAGGCTGAAAAAAAACAACAATATTTTTATCGTTTCAGTTTTTGAGAATCTCGACCAATAACAATGCTCATTATAACAATGCAACTATCACACGTGATAATTTCAACGTTGTCAAGAAAAGTAACAATATCCATAGCGTCACGTGGCATTGCATTGTACATTTATTTATTTTTAAAATGTACATTAAAGCACTGGCAAATAACGTACACAAATGAACCAACACAAAAGACTTGATAACTTCAGAGAGAGATGGGAGGCAGTTCATCACCATCACCGGACAGTTCCAATCATCCCACGACAGTTTCAACAGTCACGGGGTTGCCGTCCGTCTCGGCGCCGAGCCTGTTGACGGCGGTCACCACGTAGACCCCGGTGCCGCTGACCGCCAGGGACGTGGTGGCCGCGTGGACGACCCTGACCAGCGTGCAGGCGTTGGCGGCACTGTGGTACACGGCCCACGACCGCACGTCGTCCTTCTTGCTGGCGCTCCAGTCGAGGGTGGCGCCGTTGGCTTTCACCACCGGGGCGGCAGGCGCGGCGACACCGCTTCTGTACGTGTAGACGTCCGGGAGCGCCGGGTGCTGGTAGACCGACGATTTGAGGGTCGTGAAAAGCCCCTGGGGGATAGAAACACAGGTGAGAGAGTTTTAGTTGGAGACATTCCATTACACGATTAAACGTTTGAAACGAACTCACATGTTTAGTGTCGATACACAATGGATCTCACAGAAAACCTGGCTCAGAGTTAAATCTGCAGGCCAAATTAGGCAAAGAGAAATCTGCCATTTGGGATCCGGCTGCTGAAAAATAACACCATCCGTTAACCTTTTGAAATCAAGTGGAATGTGGCTATGTGGCTAATTATTTCTGTTAACATTGCGTCAACGCATTTCGAAAAGGCTAGTTGCGACAAGTCCATGATTTTGTTGAAACAATCAACATGACATAATGATGACATCACCAGGCGAGAGTGGATATTATGGCGTCGTCGTGATGTGTCGATGACGTCACCATAAGATGATGGTGCAACGGGAGGTGTTGATGACGTCACCGGCGCTGACGTCATCATCACTAGACGACGACGTAAACACACCAAGCCCCTCCCCAACCCCCTCCCCCCCCCGCCCACAAGACGATGGCGATGACGTGAGTACCACGACTTACATGCACGTTGGTGTCCACGTGTTTGGCGCTGTAGTGTATGACGCCCCAGACGCTGTGGTTGGTCCTGGCCTGAGTCAGCTGGATCTGGTGGAGGATCTCATTGGGGCTCCAGTTGTTGGCAAGGATTCTGTTAGAGTGGGAACACACACATATACAAAACATGGAGCATCAGTTGGCGTACAGCTAACTGCTACATGGCTGGGCTTCAGGCCGATCCAAGAATGTTTCATCAATGTAAAAAAAAAATGGCTTTAAAAATAATGAGTAGCAATTTTTTATCGACCAATGTAATGATGGAAGGGATGAATAAATGAATGCTTGTGTACTGATGTAGTCTTGATTATACAATGAATATACTCGTGGCTGTAGTATTGGCTGTTAAAAGGACACATACTTTTTCTTAAAGAGGGTTTCTCTTTATCAGCGTGCAATGCAATGATCAGTCAAGCTATTCACCTCCACCTCCACCTTCACCTCCATCTTCACCTCCACCTTCACCTTCACCTCCACCTCCACCTCCACCTTCACCTCCACCTCCACCTTCACCTTCACCTCCACCTCCACCTCCATCTTCACCTCCACCTCCACCTTCACCTCCACCTTCACCTCCACCTTCACCTCCACCTTCACCTCCACCTTCACCTCCACCTCCACCTTAACCTCCACCACTCCACCTACACCTTCACCTTCACCTCCACCTCCACCTCCATCTTCACCTACACCTCCACCTTCACCTCCACCTTCACCTCCACCTTCACCTCCACCTTCACCTCCACCTTCACCTCCACCTCCACCTTCACCTCCACCTTTACCTCCACCTTCACCTCCACCTCCACCTTCACCTCAGCAACTACCAAACACAAGCAAACACCAGCTCAACAACCTGTAGTCCGCCAAGCCCGCATACACATGACGATGTAACGGGTTCTGGGCCGGCTCAGACCACCAGTCAATGAGCTTCGTGAAACTCTGTGGTCCGTCGATGACCCAGTACAGTTGTGGGGCGATGTAATCGATCCACCCCTTCTGTAACCAGTGCCTGGAGTCAGCGTAGAGGGCGTCCACGCTTGAGGTACCTAAGCCACAAGAGATGAGAACCCCTTGACCTCTAGTTTACTACTTTTCCCTGAATAAAAATCTTTGCTTTGTCGGGCCCCTTAAAATGTGTGTTGTAATATCTGACCAGACAAACCGTTCACATATATAGGCTAATGTCTGCTAAGACAAACAAGCCATTGACAAGCATTACAATGTCTGATCTGTTTGACTGTAACTCCTCATCCCTCACACCATGTTTAGAACCGTCAATGTTGGCCCAAATGTTATGTGTGGTTGAGGTCAGGGGCGTGGGGGGAAGTCGGTCCGTGTAGGGATTCACAAACTCTAGTATCCTCCACTGTTTGGAGTTCCAACTGTATTTTGATTGTTGATAAACGATGACAACTCCTCCCGTTGTCCTGGCTAAAGTCACTTACTTGTACCATCTGGGGCATAGGTCGTCTAAAAGAATTTCATATTCATCTCGGTCCTGTGCTTTTCTTTCCAGTTGTTTCCAGGTTTATCCCACTCTGTGTGTCTCTGCCTCCAGCTCACGTCTCCATGTATTATATGGCCTTCCTCTCTTTCTTTTTCCCAGTTGATTCCATGTTAGGGATTGTCTGGTGATGTTATCTGGGGTTTACGAAGAGTGTGCTCTATCCACCTCCATCTTTTCCTTATGATGTCTTCAGCAACAGGATCCTTTTGTGTCCTTTCTATCAGGTCTATGTTCGTGATGGCGTTTGGCCATTTGATGTTCAGGATCTTTCTAAGGCTAGTGTTTTTGAGGTTCTGTTCTTTCTGCGTAGTGCTGGCTGTTGTTCTCCAAGATTCGGCTCCAAAGAGGACTGTTCATAGAGTAGGACTGTTCATAGAGTAGGACTATTCATTGAGTAGGGCTGCTCATAGAGTGGGCTGTTCATAGAGTAGAGCTGTTCATAGAGTAGAGCTGTTCATAGAGTAGGGCTGTTCATAGAGTAGAGCTGTTCATAGAGTAGGACTGTTCATAAAGTAGGGCTGTTCATAGAGTAGGACTGTTCATAGAGTAGGACTGTTCATAGAGTAGGGCTGCTCATAGAGTGGGCTGTTCATAGAGTAGAGCTGTTCATAGAGTAGAGCTGTTCATAGAGTAGGGCTGTTCATAGAGTAGGGCTGTTCATAGAGTAGGACTGTTCATAAAGTAGGGCTGTTCATAGAGTAGGACTGTTCATAGAGTAGGACTGTTCATAGAGTAGGACTGTTTATAGAGTAACACTGTTTGACATTTATGTTGACATATCTAATAATATGCTTGTTCGTAATGTAATGTATGTAAAGAAACTACTGCTCACCCACAACACCAGCTGGTTGGCCAGATTTCCAGATTCCAAATGGACTGACTCCGAATTTAATCCACGGCTTAGCTTGGTGCATGCTGGTGAGGAAAGCAAACACACCTGTTGCAATCTATGTTTGATTTTTAATGTTGTAAGATATACAATGGATGGTTTTTTTTTTTTTTTGACACTGGATATTTCTTATCATTGATAATTTTTACAATGGATATCTACCCTTGAACAAAATGAAACTATAAACATTACGGTGCTCCACAATATTTGGTCAATAAACTAACTTTCAATGTTCAATGGTCCGGCCCACCTAATGAGTTTTTCTATGTACAATAACAATATAGGAAAAATATCCTGGAATTTTTAAAACGTTTAACGGTAGCTTAACGGTAAGCCCATTAGTATAAACTCCTGCATGAGAGCCACACCTCTCTCTCTCTCTCTCTCTCTCTCTCTCTCTCTCTCTCTCCCTCTGATGTTCAACTCAGAGAGTCACACCACACTACGAGAGACAGACCACACTAAGAGAAACAATATTTGGTCAATAAACTAACTTTCAATGTTCAATGGTCCGGCCCACCTAATGAGTTTTTCTATGTATAATATCAATATAGGAAAAAAATCCTGGAATTTTTAAAACGTTTATCGGTAGCTTAACGGTAAGCCCATTAGTATAAACTCCTGCGTGAGAGCCACACCTCTCTCTCTCTCTCTCTCTCTCTCTCTCTCTCTCTCTCCCTCTGATGTTCAACTAAGAGAGTCAGACCAAACTACGAGAGTCAGACCAAACTAAGAGATTCAGACCAAACTACGAGGGTCAGACAAAACTAAGAGATTCAGACCAAACCAAGAGAGTCAGACCAAACTAAGGGAGTCAGACCAAATTAAGAGGGTCAGACCAAAGTAAGAGAGTCAGACAAAACTATGAGGGTCAGACCAAACTAAGAGAGTCAGACCAAACTATGAGGGTCAGAGCAAACTAAGAAAGTCGGACCAAACTAAGAGGCTCAGACCAAACTAAAAGAGTCAGACCAAACTATGAGGGTGAGAGCAAACTACAAGGATCAGACCAAACTAAGAGATTCAGACCAAACTAAAATAGTCAGACCAAACTAAGAGAGTCAGACCAAATTAAGAGGGTCAGACCAAAGTAAGAGAGTCAGACCAAACTAAGATAGCCAGACCAAACTAAGAGAGTCAGACCAAATTAAGAGGGTCAGACCAAAGTAAGAGAGTCAGACCAAACTATGAGGGTCAGACCAAACTAAGAGAGTCAGACCAAACTAAGAGAGTCAGACCAAACAAAGAGATTCAGATTTAGTGGTCTATCAGCTTACTTTGTTGAGAGCCTCTCTATGAGTTTGTTGACATTGTCACGCCTCCAGTCTGCATGTGACAGTTGACCGCCAGCGTTCTAAGATTACAGGGAGTAAAGGAGGAAATGACGTCACATGTAATTCAGTCGTGGTTGGTTCAAAGTTTAAAAAGAAAGAAACTTAAAAAGTATGTCATACAAAGTTAAACTTAAATATCATAAAACCATGCGAACCTCAAATAATATTTACTTTATACAAAGTCAAAACCTATTATTTTTTAAAATTTCAATTTTCAGGAATGTTAAAAATACGTTTATTTAGATTAAGTCCCATTTCTTTATTTAGAGGGAAATCTTTTACATTCGGAGTCGTACGCAAATTACGTCACTGAAAAAAAAGACATTTTAGACCCCCTCCAACCTGTCACAAATTATTTAACCCTCCCCTAAAGTGTCACGTCAAACATATAAAATCAAAACATGCATACAAAACATACATAACATTTTCATAACTAAACTAAGATTTTATTTTATTCTTTAACATTTTCCCATAATGGATTAAGATGTCGTATCATTAGAAATCTGTGTCGCGAGAAAACGAAGTCATCCACAAGCCGAATGTAAGGTGGAAACTACAGTTTTTGCGTCATTTTTCGATATGCGCAGAAAGTGCGCACGACCGAATTTCACGGTACCTATAATACCAGAGGCAATTTTAAACTTAAATTAATTTTTTTTAAAAATTAATTGAATATAGAATTTTCAAAATTAGAAAAAAAATAAATAAATACACACATTAAGTAGGATATGTATTAATTATTAAATAACATAGCAATTAATTAATATGTATTATTATATAAATAAAAATTATTAACTTAAATTAGGCCTTTACAAGAATAAAACTAGATACTAAGGTAGAATTTATGCAGGAGATATGAGTACCACACTAGAGACTGAGGTAGAGTTTATGAAGGAGAGATGAGAACAACACTAGAGACCAAGGTAGAGGTTATGAAGGAGAGATGAGTACAACACTAGAGACTGAGGTAGAGTTTAAGAAAGAGAGATGAGTCCAACACTAGAGACTGAGGTAGAGTTTATGAAGGAGAGATGAGTACAACACTAGAGACTGAGGTAGAGTTTATGAAGGAGAGATGAGAACAACACTAGAGACCAAGGTAGAGGTTATGAAGGAGAGATGAGTACAACACTAGAGACTGAGGTAGAGTTTATGAAGGAGATATGAGTACACCACTAGAGACTGAGGTAGAGTTTATGAAGGAGAGATGAGTACAACACTAGAGACTGAGGTAGAGTTTATGAAGGAGAGATGAGTATAAACACTAGAGACTGAGGTAGAGGTTATGAAGGAGATATGAGTACAACACTAGAGACTGAGGTAGAGTTTATGAAGGAGTGATGAGTACAACACTAGAGACTGAGGTAGAGTTTATGAAGGAGAGATGAGTACAACACTAGAGACTGAGGTAGAGTTTATGAAGGAGATATGAGTACAACACTAGAGACTGAGGTAGAGGTTATGAAGGAGATATGAGTACAACACTAGAGACTGAGGTAGAGTTTATGAAGGAGATATGAGTACAACACTAGAGACTGAGGTAGAGTTTATGAAGGAGATATGAGTACAACACTAGAGACTGAGGTAGAGTTTATGAAGGAGAGATGAGTACAACACTAGAGACTGAGGTAGAGTTTATGAAGGAGATATGAGTACAACACTAGAGACTGAGGTAGAGGTTATGGAGGAGATATGAGTACCATACTAGAGACTGAGGTAGCGTTTATGAAGGAGAGATGAGTACAACACTAGAGACTGAGGTAGAGTTTATGAAGGAGAGATGAGTACAACACTAGAGACTGAGGTAGAGTTTATGAAGGAGAGATGAGTACAACACTAGAGACTGAGGTAGAGTTTATGAAGGAGAGATGAGTACAACACTAGAGACTGAGGTAGAGGTTATGAAGGAGAGATGAGTACAACACTAGAGACTGAGGTAGAGTTTATGAAGGAGATATGAGTACAACACTAGAGAATGAGGTAGAGTTTATGAAGGAGATATAAGTACATCACTAGAGACTGAGGTATAGATTTTATGAAGGAGATATGAGTACAACACTAGAGAATGAGGTAGAGTTTATGAAGGAGATATAAGTACATCACTAGAGACTGAGGTATAGATTTTATGAAGGAGATATGAGTACAACACTAGAGAATGAGGTAGAGTTTATGAAGGAGATATGAGTACAACACTAGAGACTGAGATAGAGTTTTTGACCTTAGGCTGCGTGGACACCAAGACGTTGTTGCTACTCACCTTGTAAGCGTTCCACGTGGTGGTGTCAGGGAATGGATCTGCTGTTGGGTATGGATAAAAATAGTCATCAAAGTGGACACCGTCAATGTCGTATCTCGTGACAACATCCATGATCACGGCGTTAACTCTGTCCTGGAGTGGACATTGAAGACAATGTCTTTAAACATGATCACGTTACAATGTAAGCATTTTATTCAACATTTAGTTACTAATCATGAACAGTGGCCAGGGGATGTCAATGAAAAAATTCACGTAAATGTTTCAAGAAAAGCTTCACAGTGATTTTTGCAGTGATTTCTTTCAGTTGGTCAATATACCCCCCCTCCCCTCCCCTCCCCTCCCTTTTGACTGTGTACCTGAACTTCTTTACTGCCTGGATCCATCCACAGATTGCCGCCGTATGGGTGCGCATGCGCTGGGATAGCCCTAGCCATGTGATTGGCCGCCAGTCCGGTGGTGGATGTTGACCCAGATCTTGCCCTGATGGACGATAATGCCAGGCCAATAACGTTAGAAAAAAGGTCATGAAGTAGATGAATTCATACGTGAATAAGTGAGACTTACCTGTATGAATTAGTAAGACCTATCTAAATAAATAATTGAGACTTGCCTGTATGAATAAATGAGACTTAACTGTATGAATTAGTGACACTTACCTAAATGAATAAGTGAGACTTCTTCTTCTATATCTTAAGGGCCCACGATCAATTTATTGATCATTTTGGGTCTTATGCATGTAGATGGGATTTGCAATGTTTCTGTTCCTGGTGTTGATGAGGAAATCATGCACTAGGGGTTTGAAGGCTTGATGCAATAGACACAAATGTGTCTAGTGTTGTCGCCTCAACCGTTCCTTTTGAAAGCTTGTTCCAGTCCCTGATTGTCTTGGGCAGGAATGAGCAGCTCCTATACTGGCTTCTTGATGGTATGAGCCTGAATTGCCTGTCATGGCCTCGTCGCTGTCTATGGGGGAGAGGGACGAGTTTCTGTTTAATACTGGAACAGTGGACCAGCCCATTATTTATCTTGTACATCATGGAGAGCCTTGATTGTCGTCGTCGTTTCTCCAATGGTGACCAGCCTAGTGTTTCTAGCATGCTGTAGCGGTTTAGGACAAAGCGTGCTGCTCGTCGCTGGACCGCCTCCAACTTGTCAATGCTCTTCTGGGTAAATGGGTCCCAGACTGAAGATGCATAATCTAAAATCGGACGGATAAAGGCTTTATATGCTCTTTCTTTCACACAGGAGTTGCCAATCTTTAGATTTCGCCTTAAGAACCCTAGGGTCTTGTTTGCTTGGTTACATACATTGTTAATATGCTCGTCCAGCGGACCTCTCTTTGAATGGTAACACCCAGGTACTTTACGGAGGAAACTTGCTCAAGAATATGGCAGTGCAGTTTGTATTGGTAGTATAGAGGAGTACAACTTCTAGAGACTGATAGTGTCTGGCACTTGGCAGGGTGAAATTCCATGTCCCAGCTCACCTCCCACTCAGCTAACATATTGAGATCCTGTTGTAGCTGGTCCTGGTCAGATCTGTTGGCGATCGTCCTATACACTGCTGTGTCATCTGCGAACAGTCTTGCCTGTGATGTCAGTTTCTTTGTTTATTTGTAAGAGTAAGACCTATCTAAATGAATAAGTGAGACCTACCTGTATAAATTGGTGAGACTTACCTGAATGAATAAGTGAGACTTACCTGTATGGATTAAACCAAGCGTGGACTTCGATATTTCTGGAATGCGCCTCGGTCACCAAGAACTGCAGTGGATCCCAGGCAGGACTCGGGGCCGTCCCCTGATGTCCAGTCAGCCATGTGCTCCATGGCTCGATGGTCGAGTGGTAGAAGGCGTCCCCAGCAGGTCGGACCTAGGGGTTAAAGGTGAGGTTCTTTGTACTTCTACAAGAGCAAATGATGGGTCTGTACGTTCTACACTCTCAGGTTGACACAATAAAGTATGGGCAAATCCAAGAGAGACCTCTCAATCAATCTTCTATACCAGCTACAAACGACTGGATGCCATGGTGTCATTGGTGCCACCAATGGATGTCATTGTGTCATTGGTGCCACCAATGGATGTCATGGTGTCATTAGTGCCACAAATGGATGTCATGGTGTCATTGGTGCCACCAATGGATGTCATGGTGTCATTGGTGCCGCCACTGAATGTCATGGTGTCATTGGTGCCACCAATGGAAGTCATTGTGTCATTGGTGCCACCAATCGATGTCATGTGTCATTGGTGCCACCTATGAATGTCATGGTGTCATTGGTGCCACCAATGGGTGTCATTGTGTCATTGGTGCCACCAATGGATGTCATGGTGTCATTGGTGCCACCAATGGATGTCATTGTGTCATTGGTGCCACCGATGGATGTCATGGTGTCATTTGTGCCACCAACGGATGTCATTGTGTCATTTGTGCCACCAATGGATGTCATTGTGTCATTGGTGCCACCGATGGATGTCATGGTGTCATTTGTGCCACCAACGGATGTCATTGTGTCATTTGTGCCACCTTTGGATGTCATGGTGTCATTGGTGCCACCAATGAATGTCATGAAGTATTTTTTTCCACCAACGGATGCCATTTGTGGATGCTATGTTGTCATTGATGATACAAAGCCATAAGATAATTTGTTTGGGTTGAATGCAGAACAACTTCTCGTTTAAGATTACTACAAAAGCACAGTTGTATTCCAACTGCTAATTTGGTCCATATTTCACTTGTGTTTTAGATGTTACTTACATAACAGTTATATTTGATAAATGTGTGAGTTGTACCCAGCGTGTTCTATTGTAACAGAATCTATCAAATTCTATTTGTAAAAAAATCTGTGAAATTCTTCCTCTTAGGTTCTATTTGTTATATTCTTTCGTTTATATTTGACCTATTCTATATTGCTCTATTTGACCTATTCTATATTGCTCTATTTGACCTATTCTATATTGCTCTATTTGACCTACCCAATACCGCTCTATTTGACATATTCTATATCATTCTTTTTGAAATATCCTGTATCAGTTCTTTTCGAGATATTCTATAACTGGTCCGTTTGACCTATTCTATATCGTTCTATTTGACCTATTATATATATCAGGTTTTTTAAAACTTTTCTATATCAGGTTTATTTGACCTTTTCTATATCAGTTCTATTTGACCTAATCTACTTCAGTTCTAATTGACATATTCTATATCGTTATATTTGACCTATTCCATATCAGGTCTATTATACCTATTCTATATCAGGTCTATTTGACCTTTTCTATATCAGTTCTATTTGACCTAATCTACTTCAGTTCTAATTGACATATTCTATATCGTTATATTTGACCTATTCCATATCAGGTCTATTATACCTATTCTATATTAGGTCTATTTGACCTCTTCTATATCAGTTCTATTTTGCCTATTCTATATCAGTTTTTTTTTTTGACCTACTCTGTATTAGTTCTATATCCCCTATTCTAAATCAGGTCTATTTGAACAAAGCTGTATAAGTTCTATTTGACCTGTGATCTATTGAGTAAATGTCATGAGCTATTCCGTGGCTTACCTGAAAGAAGACGGCGTTGATGGTCTGAGAGTGTAGCGAGTCTAGCAAAGCCTTGAGGTCAGCCTCGTTCTGACTTGTCGTGCGAGTGCTGGACTTTGGCCAGTCAATGTTGCTGACAGTGGCGATCCAGGCGCCCCTGAGTTCACGTTTGGTGCGGCCTGCGCTGCATGCTGGGATCCACAAGAATCATTCATGCATGAACTCAATGAAGTTTGGTCATTAAGCTATTTTTATATACATGGTACTTTGGATGTATAAAAGATGTGAAGTTGGCAATGATGGCATCTACATGTTGGAGAAGTTTATTATCTCTTATCAGGGGCGTTACTTTGACAAAATGCTGCCTGAGGCGAGTCCTAAGAGTGCACAACCATAACACATTTACATCCCTTTGCACCTGCCTATGTTCCTCACTGTATATTGTGATTTACCAAATACACTAAAATCGTAAATGGTTATCTCTTACTAAGTATCCCGTAATACAAATAAGATAATAGTTACACCTCTTACTTCAAATAATATAATATTTTTATCTCTTACTGCAAATAAAATATTATTTATATATCGGGGTATTTGAATATTTTGCATCTGACTTGTTAAAAATTTGACTCAATATGGTCGATGTCCATGTCTTTGTCTACGTCATGTGCGTGGACCGATTTGAGCCATTTTAAACCAACTTTCTCACAATTTAAAAAAGATGAACTTTGTGGCACCTCCGACTCTTGGGACAGTCCCTATTTGTTTCGTTTCTTCTTGACTTTTGTTTCATTCAACATTTTGTCGATTTAGATATAAACTATTTTTTTGGTCGTGAATAATTGTTGGTTTGTTTGTTTAATGGTAGAAGGTGCATCAAGAGACCGTGCACATCTGCTGGTCAAAGACATTCTCGGACAAGTCTAACAGCTGAGTATCCTGAACGCTCTTATTACATTGAATACCACTTACCCGACTGCACAGATGCCACCATAAGATGACTTATCTGACTGTACGGGGCCACAAAAGGATGCCAATCCTGAATGTACGGGGGCCACAAGAGGATGACTTACCCGACTCTACAGAGGCCACCAGAGAATGACTTACCTGACTGCACAGAGGCCACCAGAGAATGACTTACCTGACTGGACAGAGGCCACCAGAGAATGACTTACCTGACTGCACAGAGGCCACCAGAGAATGACTTACCCGACTGGACAGAGGCCACCAGACCAGTGAACAGAAAAAACACCTTTAGAAACATGGCGGCACTTTGAAATCAAACTCAGATTTAGGAGATATGACAAGTTACACATTACAAAAATAGTTGTGTTTTTATGTCAGGATTTTAAGCGGTAAGGGTTTCTTCTTTGGTCACCTTAAAAAATACAAGAATTGAAAGCTTTTCAAATTGTTAAGACTCTTATATCTGGCATAAAGGTTTTCATCTCATCTGTTTGCTATGTCTGGTAGACCAGGAGTTGCTCATCTTTCTGCTCCGTTTGATCTGTAGGTTCTATTTTATGTGTATGTGTGTAATTAGATATATTTATGAAGTCTATCCCACCTGTTCCCCATTTAATAATACATATGAAGCATGTCTGATGGGTTTGTTCTGTCTGATCTGTATCACGTCCTTCTTAAAAGTCTGTCTGTAAGTTAAGAGCGTTTTGTCCTATGGTCGTTCATCTTCTCTATTTCGTGATGTTTTATACTTGACGTCACGTGTCTCAAACCCAGTTTGTGTTTGGTTAGCCAGTGTTTCTGTCCGTCTGTCTGATAAAAGCTTTGTGGCTGTATGGTTGACAGCTTTATTTCATCTTACTTCATAGTCTTCTTTTTTATACTCTGTTTATATGCATCCTCGTTCTATCAACCTCTGTTTAGATGCATCTTTCTTTCAACCTCAGTTTATGTGTATCTTCGTTCCATCAACCTCTGTTTATATGCATCCTCCTTCTTTAACCTCTGTTTAGATGCATCTTTCTTTCAACCTCAGTTTATGTGTATCTTCGTTCCATCAACCTCTGTGTATATGTATCCTCCTTCTTTCAACCTTAGTTTATATGTCTCCTCGATCTATCAATCTCTGTTTATATGTCTTCTTGTTCTATCAACCTCTGTAATTATGTGTACTTCTTCTTTCAACCCCAGTTTATATTTCTCCTCGTTCTATCAATCGGTGTTTTAAATACCCTCCCCCCCCCCCTCTCAAAATCAGGGCCGGCGCTGTACGGACTTAGGCCGGCGTTGTAGTACAAAATCTATCCTTTGACCAGCAAGGCAATTCATAAATTGCAGTAGGATGAGGGACTCCTCATCACTGGCCTTGTTCGGAAAAAATCAAATGTTTATATACTATATTAATACAGTATTATGCAGACCTGTTTACACCCCCGTTTTCGCCGTAGTAGCTTCGTTCTTAAGCCTAAGCCTAAGTCACTACGACGAGCCTTAAAGTTTCGGGAGGTTTTTCGTTCGTTTGATTTAATTTTAATTTTAAAAAATAAAAATTGGGGTGTTTTCCGTAAAAAGTTACCGCGTTTTGTGTGTTAACACCGTAAGCGATGAAGCAAGAATAACTGTGATTGGCCCTTTGCGGTCTCGATCTCAATAGACCAACCAGAATATTATCGTTTAGAGATCTGCTTTTTTAATACTAAACTGCCAGTTTGCTTGCTTAAAAACTTTTTTTCTCATCTTTAAGAAACAAGTCGGAAGACCAGAAGACCAGATCTTGTCCATTTATTATTATTGCAAAACAGCCCCCCCCCACCCCCCCCCCCCAACCGCCCCCCC
>CAXITT010000845.1:84824-110894 GCA_964033795.1 Lymnaea stagnalis
AATTTAAACTGCGACACAAATTTAAAAAAATTAAAAAAAAAAAAAAAAAAAAAGAAAAGTTCTATAAATAGTTTATTTATAAAGCGATAACATTAGGAAGCTATTTTGAAAACATGATTTCACAGCCGTGAGCGGTGTGAGGAGGATTCTACCTAAACATTGTAAACAAACACAACCCATTAAATCTACAAATATAAATATTCTTTGCGCCATTATCCGCTGTTTAACGTGTGGATGACATGTGGATGACATGTGGATGACATGTGGATGACATGTGGATGACATGTGGATGACATGTGGATGACATGTGGATGACATGTGGATGACATGTGGATGACATGTGGATGACATGTGGATGATGCATTTTGAGGACTTTTTTAAAATAAGGATAGTTTTAAAAAAAATATTATGGCCAGATTTAAAAAAAAAAAGAAGAAATATTATGAAAAAAAAAGATTTTAACAATATGCTGTTTTTATCTTCTTCTTCTGCTGTATCCTGAGGGCCCACGATCAATGCATTTATTATTCTGGCTCCTATTTATTATGTAGAGGGGGGTTCGTGGTGTTTCCGTGCCTGGTACTGAAGAGGATATGTCACTGGTTGCAAGGGCGACTCGGCGAGGGTATCAGGAACTGGAGAAAAAAAAAAGGGGGGGGGGGAGGGGGGTATAATGCAGGAGGTAATAGACGCAAATGTGTCCAGCAGTAGACAAGAAATGTCTGCAAATATGCGTCAATACATTATGAATACTTGGTAAAAATTGAATACCAAGATTGTGTTGAAATGAGCCCATGTACAGCATGACGTAGTCTGATGGTGAGAACAGACAGATTGACCGCCGTTATCGGGAAATTCGATCAGCGAACTGAGTCTTCGGGTGTTCTCAAAATAAAGAGTTTTAAAGTGTCAAAATAATCGTCTACATTCCTTTCAACTTATCCCTATATCCACAAAATTTTGCTGATGTCCAAATCAATGCCACGCTCGCATTGAAAGATTTGGAAATATGAACAAACTGCAGGTTTTTTTTTTAATTTTTAGTTGGCCGCAGAGCTGATCACGAGGTTATCGTTCTGACCCCAGCGTCATGCAAATTGAGAATGCATGGCCCAGTTTGTTTTGTTAATTAGAAGACAAGAGTTATCTCCCACAACGTTTCCCACTTATTTTATTGTTTCGCTGCTGTGTTTTGAAGTTCGTAATTTAAAAGGTTAGTTTGGTTTTAAAATAAGTTGTTTTATTTCAATGGCATTCATTAAACTTTTAAGCATCTCTAAACATTATCTACCTATGGGTCATAGCCTGACGGGAACTGTAAGAGTGATAATTAAATTAAAAATAACTGCTAGAAACAAAGTATGCACACATTTTATTTTCAGAAATCAAGAGAAAAAGTAAAAATCGCTTCCGGAAATGAGGACGTTGACACTGGTCGCCATTTTGATGGCACAATTCACAGGAAGTTGCTCTGTGACGTCACGCATTATCCCACCAACCAGAATAGAGGGAGATGAGGCAGCGGTTATATTTATACCAGGGGCGAATATCAAAGGGGAGGCTTACTTAGATACAGGTAATTAAGGGGTGGGTGGGGGTGGTGGTGTGTTGTGAATATCAAGGGGGAGGCTTACTTAGATACAGGTAATTAAGGGGTGGGTGGGGGTGAGGGTGTGTTGTGAATATCAATTTAACATTGATAACAAAAAAAAAAAAAAAAAACCATTTCTAATAACCCTAGTTAATTGTTCTTTTTGTGGACTGTGTAATAAAACTAATCCACTTTGCAGCTGTCGCCATACAGAAGGCCAGCCAGCTTCGCCTATGGGTGGCCCTAACCGGGAATTACTCACTGAATACGCCCAATCCTATAGAGCTGCCCACTGCTGTTGTGGACGCCATATCAGCTTTACAGAAGGCTGGTATGAAGGGAGGCAACTACACTGGTATAGCGCACAGTCTTGGGGGTGAGTCACTGGAAAATACAATTCTGACAATAAGCAGTACCGGAAACTGTAGGGTGGTGGGGGTGGGACATTCAATAATATGCCAAACCGTGGCCCACCCGCCCAAAAATATAAAAAAAGTAATTAAATGATTAAATGTACGTGTGGGTCTTTTCAGAGAAAAAAAAAGTTGGCCGGGGTTGGGTTGGGGGGTGGGGATGGTTCTTGTGCCATCGGTAAAGTTTGTGGTGTAGTCCAAAAGCATCAGTCTTAGAATTGGTCACTCACTGCCTGTTCTTAGTAAAACGGTATCCCATTAATGGGGGTCCAACGAACGATACGTGGGCCACCACTATGCCTGAAGTTTGCACATACACGTGGGCCACCACTATGCCTGAAGTCTGCACATACACGTGGGCCACCACCATGCCTGAAGTCTGCACATACACGTGGGCCACCACTATGCCTGAAGTCTGCACATACACGTGGGCCACCACTATGCCTGAAGTCTGCACATACACGTGGGCCACCACTATGCCTGAAGTCTGCACATACATCATACAATCGTATACAGGAACAATCCAATTTACCAGCCAACAAATCCTACTCCAGCCCAAAAGTTTATCTTAGTGGGAACACTGCCGTGGGATAAGCGTCTCCGTGGCAGAAAGAAGAATTTAAACAGATCAGCGTATCATCAAACGCCCCCTTTTTCAGGCGTGTTCCTGGCGCCCTCGGCCGCCACGTTACAGTTAAAGGCGGTCATCCTCCTCGGCTCTTACTTGTCCAGGAGTAAAGCTCTGAGTGCCTACCCCTTACCGCTCCTGACACTGTCCGGTGAGCTAGATGGTCAAGCTCGGATCTCAAGGATCGCTCTGGAATATGAGTAAGTCTTTGTATGCAACTGCTAAGGATATGAGTCAGTCTTGGTATGCAACTGATGAGCATATGTGTAAATCTTGGTATGCAACTGATGACAATGTGTGTAAGTCTTGGTAGGCAACTGATGACAATATGTGTAAGTCTTGGTAAACAGCTGCTAACAATATGTGTACGTCTTGGTATGCAGCTGATGAGAAAAGGGCAGTCACGGTATTCATACAAAGCTGGTACCCGGAGTCAGAAGATATTAGGACGATAACTATATTTGTACAGAGGTGGTCCCTGAAGAAATTAGGGCAATAACTATATTTGTACAGAGGTGGTCCCTGAAGATATTAGGGCAATAACTATATTTGTACAGAGGTGGTCCCTGAAGAAATTAGGACAATAACTATATTTGTACAGAGGTGGTCCCTGAAGAAATTAGGGCAATAACTATATTTGTACAGAGGTGGTCCCTGAAGAAATTAAAGCAATAACTATATTTGTACAGAGGTGGTCCCTGAAGATATTAGGGCAATAACTATATTTGTACAGAGGTGGTCCCTGAAGAAATTAGGGCAATAACTATATTTGTACAGAGGTGGTCCCTGAAGAAATTAGGGCAATAACTATATTTGTACAGAGGTGGTCCCTGAAGAAATTAGGGCAATAACTATATTTGTACAGAGGTGGTCCCTGAAGATATTAGGGCAATAACTATATTTGTACAGAGGTGGGCCCTGAAGAAATTAGGGCAATAACTATATTTGTACAGAGGTGGTCCCTGAAAAAATTAGGGCAATAACTATATTTGTACAGAGGTGGTCCCTGAAGATATTAGGGCAATAACTATATTTGTACAGAGGTGGTCCCTGAAGATATTGGGGCAATAACTATATTTGTACAGAGGTGGTCCCTGAAGAAATTAGGACAATAACTATATTTGTACAGAGGTGGTCCCTGAAGATATTAGGGCAATAACTATATTTGTACAGAGGTGGTCCCTGAAGATATTAGGGCAATAACTATATTTGTACAGAGGTGGTCCCTGAAGAAATTAGGACAATAACTATATTTATACAGGGGTGGGCCCTCAAAAATGTAGTGAACATAGACTAAATGTTAGCAAATATTGTGGACGTTAGGTGAACAAGAAAGGTTAGGGTAAAAATGTACGAATTATATAAATATTGTAAATAATGATTATGTTATGTGATATTTTTATGAATCTCTACATCGATTAAATTGTTCATGAACTTTATACAGACTACGGCTTTCAATTTATTGTTTTTTTTTTTAAATGAATTTATTGGACATACAAACTTAGATATTATTTTTTTTAAACACGTTGAATTGTGACAAATTGTCTCTCTAGACAGCTTCAAAACGAGGTCAAAAGGTCACCGGAAGCCGTGTATCGAATCCCCGTCATCAATATACCAGGAGTGAGTCATGCGCAGTTCGCGTCCGGTCCCATGCCACCAGCTGTGACCAAGTACGACTTGAAACCGGAGGTGTCCGAGGACGTGGCGCATGCGTTGATAGGGGCACACGTGAGCAACTTCCTGACCGTGACCTTCAACAGCCCCACAGCAGCAGCTGTCCGTGACGCCAAGGCGGCGCTCGACAAAAGCTTCACCGATTCGGGCACAAGGTTTCAGGTAAGGAGTTAACCCATGATCTACTTAATCAGGGGCGGAGACCTACTTAATCAGGGGCGGAGACCTACTTAATCAGGGGCGGAGACCTAATTAATCAGGGGCAGAGACATACTTATTCAGGGGCGGAGTAAGGAAGTTGTGGTCCTTCGAGATGACCAAACTCAGGGGCATTAAGCCAGCTAGGGGTGGACACGTCCATAAATAACGGTGGTTTATAACGGCTTGTCAGAGCACGTCTTGTCTCCCTTGGCCTGGACACATGAACCTCTTGGCCTGGACACATGAACCACTTGGCATGGACACACGGACCACTTGGCCTGGACACACGGACGACTTTGCCTGGACACATGGACTACTTGGCCTGGACACACGAACCACTTGGTCTGGACACATGAAACACTTGGCCTGGACGCATGACCCACTTGGCCTGGACACACGAGCCATTTAATATTCCGAAAATAACATACTTTGAAGCAAGCGGTACCCTTGACCATGTGGATCAACGAACAATTGCAATTATTTGTCACACTAATTATCCCGTTATGTTATTATCGTTATGCAAGGATAAATTAAGAGAACACGCCGGAGTTTATTTCTCACTGTGATTTAAAAAAAAAAAGAAAGAGGCCCAGTAAAGACAACTGCTATATATCATAACACATCGGTCCTATACATATTCAGCTACGCATATTAGCCATCTGACAATTGTACCTTATTTATTACAAACATAATTCCCAGCCACTACTCAACATAAAAGGACTGGACTCGGACGGCCAGTCGTCCCCCTGGGCTGTTTCATCGCAGGAGTTCATTGCTGGGGATTTGGTGGAGAGAACCAAGGTAAGGGACGTAATTCTGAATTTTAGTTTTTCGATGTAGTCAGGAGCAGTAGCAGTTCTTATGTATGATTAGAAGAGCAGCCTAGAGTAATTTTTGAATATTTTTTAAAATTAATTAAAACCCTATGTATGTGAATATTAGTTTTTTTTTCAAAAGGTCAGAGAATATCTCACATGAATTATGAATGTATTGTATGCTCATACATTCATCACAGACAGAAAACAAAATTGATTCAGAAGCGGTGTTCCTATCCTCCAAACCATCCCTGGTGAGATCTGGGAATGACGTCACAATCAAGACAACGACATTCCTGAAGTACGAGACAAACACTCTAGACATCTCCACCATACCGGAGAGTCCCAAGGAGGTAGACATCAAATTCAAATCTTACGAGGCCATCCAGGAGGCCCTGGGGCTGGGCCCTCAGAAGGCACTGAAGCTCGGACCCAAGGAGGCCCTGAAGCGTGGCCCCCATGAATCTGTCGGACACAACGCGACGTCTTGTAGATTGCTGAACGAGGTCAGAAAAACATAGACGTTAATTTTGTTCAGTTGAATGTTGAATTAAGACGTTGATACTAACAGGCTAATGGGTAAAGTCAAAAACATTGGCTAAGTTTCAACATAGTTACTGAGTAAGTCAGCCTATAATGACTAAATATTAGGGGAGACTTTGCCACTGACTAAATAGGATTAGTTTTGTTTACTGACTAAATAGGTGAGATAATTTTACTGACTAAACAGGTTTAGATTAGAAAATTTACTGACTAAATAGGTGATATTGTTTACTGACTAAATAGGTGAGATTGTTAACTGACAAAATAGGTAAGGTTGTTAACTGACTAAATAGGTGAGATTGTTAACTGAATAAATAAGTGAGATTGTTAACTGACTAAATAGGTGATATTTTTAACTGACTAAATAGGTGAGATTGTTACCTGAATAAATAAGTGAGATTGTTAACTGACTAAATAGGTGAGATTGTTAACTGAATAAATATGTGTGATTTGTTAACTGAATAAATAGGTGAGATTGTAAACTGAATAAATCAGTGAGATTGTTAACTGACTAAATCAGTGAGATTGTTAACTGACTAAATAGGTGAGATTGTTAACTGAATAAATAAGTGAGATTGTTAACTGACTAAATAGGTGAGATTATGTAGCTGACTAATAAGGTGAGATTGTTAACTGACTAAATAGGTGAGATTGTTAACTGAATAAATAAGTGAGATTGTTAACTGACTAAATAGGTGAGATTATGTAGCTGACTAAATCAGTGAGATTAAGTAGCTGACTAAATCAGTGAGATTATGTAGCTGACGAAATCAGTGAGATTAAGTAGCTGACTAAATCAGTGAGATTATGTAGCTGACGAAATCAGTTAGATTAAGCGGCTGACTTAATCAGTGAGATTATGTAACTGACTAAATCAGTGAGATTATGTAGCTGACCAAATCAGTGAGATTAAGTAGCTGACTAAATATTATGGGAAGATCTTCATTCATGAACATGGCTCCTGGACAAGGGGAACATTTCATAGCCCAGGGGTGGCCAAAACAAAAGACCTCGCAGGCCACTTTGATAGCAAGCCACTTTGATAGCAGGCCACTTTGATAGCAGGCCACTTTGATAGCGCATGACTTTTAATGTTACACAAAATATTAAAATAAAAATAGAAATGTTAAACTATTCCTAATGCACATAACGAAATGCTAAATAACAGAAAGGAGCCAAACTCATTTGACGTCATTCATCTTTTTTCTCACATCTCCTTAAAACTGATTTCTTTGTCGATTTGACAAATAAGCTTATTTGAGATTATTCAGGCTGCAATATATGATATTGGCCAGCCCTTTTCTAGCCAGTTTTCTAGCCAGTCCCTGGCATTTTTTCTCATTTTTTCTGTCTTATGTGATAGGTTTTTTGAAAACATGAATCGAATGAGTACACAACTTTAATGTAGCTTTAATTAAATATTTTTTAATACCTTTCACAAGAACACTTAAAGTAATACAAAAAAAAGCTACATTAAATATGGTTAATAATAAATTTATGAATGACCTAACATCATAGTCACTTATAGATACCATATATCCATTGGTATGCCTGTCCTGTGCCCTAGTTTAAACTCAAAGGCAGGACTCGTGGTCTCTGACCAAGTTACCTGTTTTGTTTAATACACCCGGTTATATGTAGTAATATTCCCTGAGCATGATAAAACAATAGTGTTAGAAAATAGAATGACTAAAACAATTAATTATTCTTGGCAATGTAAATTCCAGAGAAAAATCTACATGTGTCTTGAACAACAGTTTTCAACATCAAACTCTAACATCTTTCAAGTAGCAGAAATCTAATCATGCCACATCTAATCTCCCCACATATAATCTCTATATATCTAATCTCCCCACATCTCATCTCCCCACTTCTCATCTCTCTACATCTCATCTCCCCACATCTTATCTCTCCACATCTAAGCTCCTCACATCTAATCTCCCCCCAACATGTCCTCAGTTGGCCTTTGGTGCAGCTTTCAGCAATAGCACCTCACAAGCTCAGGAGAGATACAAAGCCCACGGCCGACCCATCCTGTTTGAGGATGATGTGGTTTACAGCAACGGCTTCACGTGGACCAACACACCTCTCAAGATGACAGAGGACGATGCGGGTCTCCACGTGCAGTCCATCGCCCTGAACATCCCTGTCCACAGCATCATCTACCCTGGCAACTTCTACTGTAAACTCTTGTCTCCGTACAGAGCCATGGAGTGGATCAACGTCGACTCACTCAGGGCTCACAAACCTTCCAGGTCGTTCTGGTCGTTGCTGGGCTTACTGAACTCCTAGGAACTAAACACACCGGGTGAAATGGACAGTTTACATCAAGACATAGACAGTTCACATCAAGACATAGACAGTTCACATCAAGACATAGACAGTTCACATCAAGACATAGACAGTTCACATCAAGACATAGACAGTTCACATCAAGACATAGACAGTTCACATCAAGACATAGACAGTTCACATCAAGACATAGACAGTTCACATCAAGACATAGACAGTTCACATCAAGACATAGACAGTTCACATCAAGACATAGACAGTTCACATCAAGACATAGACAGTTCACATCAAGACATAGACAGTTCACATCAAGACATAGACAGTTCACATCAAGACATAGACAGTTCACATCAAGACATAGACAGTTCACATNAAAAAAAAGTATGCAGTGGCGTACCTTCGGGGTGGAGGGGGGGGAGAATGATCAGCACTAATTGGGATTCTTATAAAGGGAGTTACTTGAATGACTGCATGTTTTGTCAAGAGTTGATCAATAAAACTTTCAATTAAGACTTGATCAATGACACTTTTAATTAAGACTTGATCAATGACACTTTTGATTAAGACTTGATCAATGACACTTTTGATTAAGACTTTATCCATGACACTTTTGATTAAGACTTGATCAATGAAACTTTTAATTAAGACTTGATCAATGAAACTTTTAATTAAGAGTTGATCAATGACACTTTTAATTAAGACTTGATCAATGACACTTTTGATTAAGACATGATCAATGACACTTTTGATTAAGACTTGAACCATGACACTTTTGATTAAGACTTGATCAATGACACTTTTAATTAAGAGTTGATCAAGGATACTTTTAATTAAGAGTTGATCAGTGACACTTTTAATTAAGAGTTGATCAATGACACTTTTACTTAAGAGTTAATGGTTGAAAAAACACCAACACACACACAAAAATGTCAAGTCTGTTGTTTTAACATAAAACTATCATCTTTCAGGTTATACAATTTATAATGTTTGAAAAAATCTCAAAGTTTGCACAATTTTAATTTTCCTTGACACCAATATGAGAATGTTCAAACATTGACTTCAAGCCATACAAGCGTAAAAAAAAAAAATGCTGAATAAAATAATTGAACAAATAATGATAAAATCATTACATAAAACAACTAACAGACCAGCCATATAAAATAACGTACAAACCAGCCAAATATAACACGCATGTGGAATGTAGCACGGATAAAATCAAAAGATTATAAAATAAAAAAAAGAAGCTAATGTACGTTCTACATGGCCATCCTGGCACTATGGATGGAAGGAAGGATACACAGTAACTGATAGTGCCGTCAAATGGGGTAGTAGAGTTATCAACAAGTTCCCATAAAAAGGCCCATAAGGGTGATGCAGTCAGCAATACATGGTGAGTTCTGACATTCAGAACTACCTGTGTTTGGTCTGAATGAGTTTTGACATTCAGAACCACCTGTGTTTGGACTGAATGAGTTCTGACATTAAGAACCACCTGTGTTTGGACTGAATGAGTTCTGACATTCAGAACCACCTGTGTTTGGACTGAATGAGCTCTGACATTCGGAACCAACTGTGTCTGGATTAGTGCAGCACCAATAATCTCATCTATTGATTAATTAATACTGATTACTTGACCTTACGAAATTGTTATAGATCTAAATCAGGTTAATCCTCCACACATGATTAATTGTGTATTAATGTAGTCCTTTGAAAATGTTTCTTCTAAATAGTTATAGGTGATGTTAATATTTCATAACTAATGATAGCTATATAGAGAGCTAGTATTTGGGTTACTTGTAATATGAGAGATCAGTTTTATCATATTAAATGTTCTAACCATTACACCAGTTATGTGACAGTTGTCCTTGATAACCAATGGAAAACAAACATAATTAAACATACTAAGGTACGTATATGCTTACTTTAAATTCCCTATAACTTCAAAACAGAAAATGTGAATATCTGGGCATATCTTCCTTTAAAGGGCACTTCCTTTTATACAGGATTTTTAAATATTGACTTTGTAGTATTTGTAGCCTGTGTAGGAAGTTCATTTGAAAAGGTCCTTGAAATTTGACTATTACGTTGTAACTCCCGGTAGGACGAGGGGATCGTTCCTGTGTGCACCTCGTGACTCCAACACGGAAGAATCCCAGCTTGTGAAAAGCTTCACGTAATGAGGAGCACAATGCATGTTGTTTAGTTCAGATTGCTGTGTCCTAGTCAGAGTTATGACACAATACTCGGTGAATATTTTTAGTGAATCTCTATTTATACGACATGTGACATGACTACCAACAAATGGGTGGGGCATGTTGGTGGGGCATGTTCATAGCTTCATCAGTAATCCTTGTCTGGAGTTCATCATTTGCTCACAGATGTTGTGATGTCAGATTCCCCCACCCTACAGATGTGTGATGTCAGATTCCCCTACTGTACAGATGTGTGATGTCTAGATCTGAATGTTTTTATCCTTGATAAACAGATTTAATGTTTTCTGGGTCACTGATCTGTTAAAAAAGAAGCAACAACATTTACATAATTAGGCTAAAAATAGATTTAACTGGGAACATGCACAGAGGCAGTAGTACTCATGTTTGACACATAGTTTAATTTAACCCTATTGTTTAGTAATAGCGGGTCAAGCTTAATGAAGATACAGTGTTGAGCTTAATAACAAAAACAGTCAGTCCAAGATGACTACCTCATTGCAAACGTTGGAGTTTTTCCAGCAAACATCACAAATATTTGATGATTTCCAGACATATGGGCATAGCATTTATGACCTGAACATACAATATACGTATCAGTGGCCTGGTGGCTAAATTCTGCTGGCCCTGGAATACAATTAAGCACAGTTAATTAGTTAATATAAAATCTTTAAAGAATAATATCTTTACGCTTGGATGAAGATCTTGATAAGAAAGTTAACAGAAAGTAAAATGTTAACATTTTATGATGGCCAAATTATCTTTCCAGCGGTCACGAAATACTTTATTAAAATTGAAAATTTAAATTTTATTTCACGGCCCACCAAACACTTTTCAATAAGATTCTTTGAAATTATATCAAAATATCCCAGAGAATTTATAAAGTGTTGGCCACTTCATGAAAGATAAACTCATCGCAAACCTCTTCGTGAGCCGACCCGCTGCAATATTCCACTACTTTCTCACACCCCGAGAATGTTTTGTTTGTCTTTTGCTATTGATCGTTGCTATATTTTAGTGGTTTTTATTGTCTGTGATGTCACTTTTAATTTCAAATTTGCTAACTTATGATTGGATCTTTATTAAAAATTTTTTTTTTCAATCATAAAAATGTCAGTTCTTCATAATCATTCTTTTATTTCTCTTTATACAACAAATATATCATTTAAATAAAATGGACTTGTTTTTGGGATCTTATCCACATCAGCCTGGTGCCCTAATAAGTCAGCCGGGTGCCCTTATAAATCAGCCTAGTGCCCTAATAAGCTTACCTTCTTATCCACATCAGCCTGGTGCCCTAATAAGGTTACCTTTTTATCCACATCAGCCTGGTGCCCTAATAAGCTTACCTTCTTATCCACATAAGCCTGGTGCCCTAATAAGCTTACCTTCTTATCCACATCAGCCTGGTGCCCTAATAAGCTTACCTGTTTACTTTTCACATGGACATTTTCAGCAATCTATTTTAGAAATTCTATATTATTATTCCACCACTGTCTCTCACCACTGTCTCTCACCACTGTCTCTCACCACTGTCTCTCACCACTGTCTCTCCCCACTGTCTCTCCCCACTGAAATAAACATCTTCTATTATTTAATTTCTCCTGCTAATGTTTTAATCTATTGTTTTGTTCCACAATACCATCGTACAGTATTACTACCCCAGTCTGGATGGCTACCAACCTTTCTCCGTCCCCTTGATGCTGCTAGCGAAGTAAGTACCAACGACATATTTGTAGAATGACCTCAGCACTGCCCTTCTCTTCTCATGTTTGGCGGGCTCGTCACGTTCTCTCATTAGATTGACAGAACTCAAACATCTGTTGGATTGTACGTTGACCAGCAGGAAGCTGAAGGGAGGCGATTCTTGATTAGATCACATCTTGATCATTGGAACTCTTACAATTCAATATTTACCTTAGACATTCAGGAGATTATGTTCAAACTGTAATTTATAGTTCGTGGACGCAGGTTTACATCTGTACTTATTTAAAACATTAAATCCTCTTTAAGGCTGGATCACCCATTAATCAAGTGTTTCCCAAGGTGGGCCCCACAAACCACAGGGGACAATTTGATTGTTAAGGGGGGAAATTTGTAAAATATTTTGAGAAATGAGATTTTGCTGAAGAAATGATGTGCTGTAAATCATTTGAAAGCTCCACTTCTGCCAAAGATAGAGATCTAATAAGCTAAATAATTACTTAGATGTCAATAATATACCAATGGTCAACTGTTCCAGTATTAAACAGAAACTCGTCCCTCTCCCCCATAGACAGCAACCAGGCCATGACAGGCAATTCAGGCTCATACCAGCGAGAAGCCAGTATAGGAGCTGCTCATTCCTGCCAAAGACAATCAGGGACTGGAACAATCTTTCAAAAGGAAGGGTTGAGGCTACAACACTAGACACATTTGTGTCTATTGCCTCAAGCCTTCAAACCCCTAGTGCATGATTCCCTCACAGAGTGGCACTGGAAATCTGTGAAATTTCCTCATCAACACCAGGAACAGAAACATTGTAAATCCCATCTACATGCATAGGAGCCAAAATGATCAATAAATTGATCGTGGGCCCTTAAGATATAGAAGAAGAAGAATGTACCAATGAAAAAAATATCTTGTGCTGCAGATAGTGCTCATAATATGATGGGCAGAAAAATCGCTGCTTTAATTTGATGAAGGCTGAGAATCTAGAAATGCTTCTTGTGCAATTTGTTTTTCATGAGTAAAGCTTGGCAGCTAAAACTATTTTGCCTGTTCTTAATGGAGTATTAGATTCAGTTCTAAAGTGTATCAGTCCTGTCAGAGCTAATGCCATATGTGAATGCCTCCTCAAGCTATTTTGTGAAGACCAAAATGCAGACCAAGTGAGACTTTGACTTCACACTGAAGTAAGATGGCTCTCAAAAGGGAACTGCTTGAAAAGATTAATGGAACTATTTGATACTCTTGGTGAATTTTTAAGTGAGAAACCTGAAATGAAGTACATGTTGACAGTCGATGGTAAAGCATGTGTGAGTTATTTAGTCGATAGCTTTGAAAAACAAATATATCAAATAACCAACTTCAAGGAGCAAATAAAACTCTTGTCGACGCAAAAGCAAAAGATATTTGGTTTTATTAAATTTATTGAATTATGTCAGAAATATGTGTGTAACAAAAATTTTGAAAAGTTTCATTGGCTCCAAAAAATGTGAAGTGACTGATACCACTATACTTGTTCTTGTTGATCATCTAAAACTTTTGTCAGCTGATTTAGAAGAAAGATTTTGCGATTAAAAACAAATTAATTTTCCAACTTGGATGATGCAGCCAAGGTTAGTGGACTTGTCTGATATTTCATATATATGCAAAATCAAGAAGAACTCGAAGAAATGCTAAATGATGGGTCTTTTTAAAAATCTATTTCATATAAAAGGAGCGATGGCATGGCTTCATGAAGAAACAGAAATCTAATATTCAAATTCGACCAAATGTTCAAGACATTTATTGTTACCGTTTCCATTTTCATATTTAGCTGAATGTGGATTTAGTTCCATAAGTAATTGGCAGCTAAAGAGATAAATCGACTGGATATCACATAGAGGAAAGTCTTGAGACTGAAGCTATCTAAATTGAAGCCTAACATAAAATGTCTGTGCACCAAGCATCAAGCCCAAGTTTCTCAATAAATTATTCATCTCACTATATATTTGTGACCTCTCAGTTTATTTGAAAATAATTAAATAATGAATAATAAATTAAATCATATTTTAGAAAAATCATCTATTTTGTAATTGAATTTCAGTTCTCCATGACATGCTTTGAAGATTTCCTGACTGTGTTTCCTTAAACATTTCTTTAGAAAACCTATTCCTTCCTAGAGACATTTTCTTTCTTCATAAAACCTTTCCTTTAGATTTCATTCAGTTTATGATACATGGTGCCTATTCATAGAGGGGCGGGGGGCATGAGAGTTTTAGAAAGGTTTAGGTCGGGCGTGGCACAAAAAAGGTTGGGAAACACTGGACTAACAAGTCAATTTACGACCTCAAATACTTAAAAAGAAAATATCATCTTCCATCTGTTATCTTGATTGCCTTACGTCTAGTTAGGATTGCTGTAGGTTCATATGTGAAAACTTATTCCTAATATAAAATAAATTGTTCAAATAGAGGTTAAATATTGGTGGTTAGAATTGTTGGTATTAGTGGTGTAATATGTCCAAAGCTTTGCCAGTCTCTTTACCCAAGAATGTTGCTGTCGACATCCATTGAGGTTGGAAAGTTGCGAGGGGAAGTCTGACTTGCTGACCTCAGAGTATCCACTGCTGCCTGCCAGAACCTGGGCACCTGGAGGGTGATTGAATGTTTTGAGATCAGGTTCTTACTGATGAGATGGGTAGAGGGTAATATATTTACTGGTCAGAAGGGTAAAAAGAAATATATATTTACAATATTAATTACCAATAAGAAAATAATTAATACTTAAAAGGTATCAATAAAATCTAAAAAACATGTTTTAAAATGTTTTTAAGTACCGTCACTAGGGTCAGTGACACCGTCACTAGGGTCAGTGACACCGGGTGCACTAAACTCATGGTGTCACACTCCTCCCCCCCTATCTGCACAGATCATACAAAACGCCTGTGGTTTTGTTTGTAAATTAAATCCTAAAGCAACTCATATCTCATAAAAAAAAACAACAAAGAATTTGAGTTAACAAATTTTAAAAAAGGCACCAAAATTACTTTTTATTGAAACATTGAATTTTACGGTGAAAACTTTCTTTCCTGGTCTTCAAAGAGTGTTATCAAACATTTCAACCATATCAAACATTTCAACCATGTCATCAAACATTCCAACCATGTCATCAAACATTTCATCCATGTCATCAAACATTTCAAACATGTCATCAAACATTCCAACCATGTCATCAAACATTTCAACCATGTCATTAAACATTTCAACCATGTCATCAAACATTCCAACCATGTCATCAAACATTCCAACCATGTCATTAAATATTTCAACCATGTCATCAAACATTCCAACCATGTCATCAAACATTCCAACCATGTCATCAAACATGTCAATCATGTCATAAAACATTCCAACCATGTCATCAAACATTCCAACCATGTCATCAAACATTCCAACCAGGTCATCAAACATGTCAATCATGTCATCAAACATGTCAACCATGTCATCAAACATTCCAACCATGTCATCAAATATTTCAACCATGTCATCAAACATTTCCACCATGTCATCAAACATTTCAACCATGTCATCAAACATTCCAACCATGTCATCAAACATTCCAACCATGTCATCAAACATTCCAACCATGTCATCAAACATTTCAACCATGTCATCAAACATGTCAATCATGTCATCAAACATGTCAACCATGTCATTAAATATTTCAACCATGTCATCAAACATTCCAACCATGTCATCAAACATTCCAACCATGTCATCAAACATGTCAATCATGTCATAAAACATTCCAACCATGTCATCAAACATTTCCACCATGTCATCAAACATGTCAACCATGTCATCAAACATTCCAACCATGTCATCAAACATTTCCACCATGTCATCAAACATTTCAACCATGTCATCAAACATTCCAACCATGTCATCAAACATTCCAACCATGTCATCAAACATTCCAACCATGTCATCAAACATTTCAACCATGTCATCAAAATCAACATTCTTCACATTGTCAATTTCAATTGAAAAAAATCGAAGAGCAGATAAACTTGACTGTTGCCATGGCAGATTGCAAAAAGTTCTTTACAAGTTTCAGTTTTGAAAAGCTCCTCTGACATGAAGCCACAGGCACCAGATACAACAGTGTCATTTTAAAAACAACAGCAACAACACATGCCAATTTCTAACTCCAGAAGTTGGAAATAAAATTATAAACGCATGTGCCTAATATATTTTACTACCACACTGGTTGGTTAAAATCTTGTGGTTGAAATAAATGCAGCAGAAAATAAGGCTAAGTTCGGAGATATAGCAAAACTGCCTGGCAGTTCTATTTATTACCTCTCTCTCTAGCTCTACTAATGTTGGTGTGGGTCCGCATATAACACACAGCTCTACCTGACCCAGAAGTTCAAATGTGAGCAGACGATGTGGAATCTAAACAAATAAGAATTGATTTTAAAATAAAATGCCAATTATGTTAATTACCACAAGGAGCTGCTGCTGTCTGGTGGTAAAGTATAATAGAATAGAATATACGACCCCATGTTAATGGGATAATAATGGGAGGCAGTTTGAGATACTTTCCACCTGCTTTTGTGAAAAATCATCAGAATTGTTGGTTTGAAAGGAAGTATCTATATCATGATGTTTACGTTTCTAAAATCATTTAGTTATGAGAAAAATGTATCTGTTATATAGTATATGCTTCTTTTTGTGTCAAAAAACTACAATATTTTCTCTTGCAATTTTAAAAACATGACATTAAATTTACAACAAAAAAATCTGTATTCTATTTTAAACATCTTTAATTAATACTAATGGAATTTTATATTTTGGAATCTTTATTAAAAATTTAACTAAACCAACACCTTATTTTTCAACTATATTATCGGAAAATTGTAAAAGAAAGAAATCTTTGATCTAAAGAAGAATCTTTTAACCCATTTTCATGTCTGTAAAAGCCTTGAGTGTTTTTTTAAAAAGAAATATTATTCATAGCATAAAAAATGTAAACCCACTTTACTTTTCACAAAGTGGAAACATAAATATGTGTTGAAATAAAATCTTAACCCATCTTTGGTCCCGCCCATGAACTGTAAAGGAAAAAATATATGACTTTATTTTTAATAATAAATTCTCATATAAGTAAAATTATTTGATTTTTACACTTATGCAAATTTACCTACGGTTTGTCAGCGCCATTGACCTATTCTTTATGAATTGGTATAACATATATTAAAATTTAATTGTTCAAAGGGAATGAAACACCTCTTTTTCACGACTGTAATATCATTGGATTTAAAAATATTTACAACCACATAAAAATATACATACTACCCTTTCCCTACGCCTGATATGTGTTTACCAAATAAGGTTAATTATTTATTAAATTGATTCCTATATTCTGAGGCGTATCCTGTCATCCTTGAGGCAAAATGAAAGTATTATATCCCCTTCCTCCACAGTTTTTTTTAATAAATATTATTAAAATCATCCACGTAATGGTTAGCCCCTTTCGTATGCGACCTCACATTTTTGCACGCCCCTGAACTTCAGTAAAATGCTGAAATCCCAGATCCCTTTTACCACGCATTTTTAAAAAATTTCTAAAAAAATATGGTTCTACGCACAATGCCGTACATTGGAAGAGCACAGTTGTTTATTTTAATATTAAAATCTATAACAAAGTTCAATTCTGTAAGATAATTGGGTTGGGAGCTATTGATATCAAAAAGGAAGCAATTGCATCAACATATGGTTCGTTTTTATTTGGATGAGGAGGTCAGTGAAATAGTCAGTCGTCTATGAAGTTCCCTGCACTAATTTGCTTAGAAGGCATTTTCTTATTAAAAGTATTTTTTAACATTAAGTTTTTATTACTTTTTAAATTTCAGAAAAGCCCATTTTAAAATTAAAAATATGTAAAACTTATTAAATTTTAAAGTTAATAATATAAGGCTAAAATTTGTTGTTATGTATTTAACAATTTAAAAAGCAATCAATTATACTCATTAAGGCCGGGAAAAACATCAGTTTTGTTTGTCAAACACAGTTATCAACTCAAGAAAAAATTAAAGTTTTTGATTTGCAAGTGTAAATTTAGCTCTAATGAAATTAATCTAATATTTCTTTATTTGTGTGCAATAAAAATTTTAATTTGCTATTGTTTGAAGACATTTGTATAACAAAGATCAAAGTTTAATTTCGCATTTTAACAACCCAAATAAAAAAAACAAAAAACCCATATGTTTGGGGATTCCCGATAAATGGGAACATATTAATTAATAATAGTATTCAAAACACAAATTTTAATTTAGATATGAGAAATATAAATATTGCGACTCCGTTTAAACTGGAAAAACCAAAATCTTTAAAATTGAGCAACTGAGTTAATTCAAATAAAGATTAGATATGGCGCTACGTGGATACTTCCCTAGTTGAACGAATTCTCTAAATTTCCTGCTCTTTTCAATTGATTATTAAGCTCCCGTAAGAGCCGTAAAAAATTGCACTGGCCGACCTGTGAGGGTCGTCCGTGCGGGGTATTGGGAATAGTTTTCAACTAGCAATAACCACGTCTCGGTAAAACCTCATCGACTATGGTACCGCCACTGCGCAAAGCTAACGTTTACAACGCTTGGCCAGGTGGCCGTCAAAACAACAGTGTAGTATTCCTAAAGTTTTTAAGGAGCTATTTTATAAGCAAAATTTTAATTAATTGGGAAGCATTTTTCAATAAACTTTTTACAGTTCATTAGGAAAACGTTTTATGTCTAATCATGCATTACAATTTTTTTATATTTTATAGCTAGTAATTTATAAAATTAAATACCAAAAGAAATATATTGTAATAAAGGGAAATCACTCTTTAAAAAAATATTTACTAGATTAAAACGTTTTAAAGAAATAGTAATTCATAAATAATTTTTGAAATAATGAAGAAAGAAATATATGAAAATAAAATTCATTGCTTAAATGGTATAATAATTATATGCAAGTTCGACCTACTGTAGGACTTCCATGTGGCAAATAAATAGGTACATCTCTGGAAGAACATTGTGGGAAAGAGACAATTAAAAGGGAGAGCAGCACTAATTCGGTAGCTTTCAACTCCCACCATTTGGTCGTTGCTGCAATGACCCTGCCGTGTGCAATCAGGCAGCCATAGGGACTATCGGCTGCCTCGACGAATGTATCTAGAAAACTCTGGCAAGCAAAATAAAATTCTTAAATGGATATTGAAATTTATAAACCTAGCATTTATTATGCCCCAACAAATTAAAATAAAACAACACATCACTTGTGTTATTTATGATAAATAATTTAACTAGTTACTAATATAAGTCAGATTAACGAGTACTCTTACAAATTCCCCCCCCCCCCCAAATAAAAATTGAGAACATGCATAACATTTGTCTGAGTAGTTTCCCTTGAAATGTGTGGGTTTTTTTTTAACGAGTAATGTCCCTTTGACCAAGGATGGCATTAACATTTTAAAACTGACTTTTAAGTTTTGGTATCTCTTTGAAAAGTTTGTAAAATTCTTAATTTTACAAGGGTTGGAACGGCAATTGAAATAAAGAGTCAAGCGGCAATTACTATTGATCTTCGTTTGGTGTCTTTAACTGGTACACCTTCTTTGCATGGTTCTTCTTCTTCTTTTTATGGTACACGTGAATGAAATGGTACAACTTTTTAAAATGCTGCAATTTGTTTTAATGGGACACTTTTAAATGAAAATACTTCTTATTCGTATAATGTCTTTTGAAATAAAAATGAATGATCAAATAGACCGGGTGTGGCCAATCTGCAGAAATTGTCTCTCCCCCCCCCCNAAAAATTTTTCCCCCCCCCCCCCCCCACTTAAGGTCAAATCTTGTGGCATCCTTATGTCTGCTTTACAAATAAATGTATTCATTCTACATTAAATAAACAAAGAAATTAATTTTAAAAAAAAAAGATCAGTGATATAAAAGATAAGGAAATATCCCATGGGTTTGATTCTCTTTTGTTATTGAGCATATCAGAGTGTGCATTAAGCATGGTTAGATAATGCTATACGGCAATTTGAATATTTGAATATTCGGTGTATTGATATGTCACCTGCGAAAGGTGTACTCGCAGTTAAAGTAGCCCGCTGGTCTTCCTTAAATTTGAGCACAGGTAAATATGAAGACGTTTCCAAAAAAAATTACCAAATACTTAATGATGAATTCCCAACTGTGGGTCCCAACTGTGGGTAGTGCCCTAAGGCCAATGTGAACGTATGCCTGATTACATATAATGACATATCTGACTTCATTTTTAAAAAAAAGTTATGTAATACATTAATCTTACTTTTTTGTAGTATGCAATACATTAATCTTACTTTTTTTTACAGTACCGTATGTAATAAATTAATCTATGGTCTTCTTGGTCCTTAGCTGAAATAAGTTCTGAATTTGTCCTACGTGAGTTTTTATAAACAATGCAACTAAAGCTTTCTGATGTAACACTACCAACACTACCGACACCACCAAGACTACTGACACTACCAATACTACCGACACTATCGTCACTACCAACACTACCGACACTACCAACTCTACCGACACTACCGACACTACCAAGACTACGGACACTACCAACACTACCGACACTATCGACACTACCAACACTACTGACTCTACCAACACACCGACACTACCAAGACTAGCGACACTACCAACACTACCGACACTAACGACACTACCAACACTACAAACACTACCAACACTAACAAGACTACCGACACTACCAATACTACCGACACAACCAACACTACCAACAGTACCAACACTACCGACACTACCAACACTACCGACAGTACCAACACTAACAACACTATCAACACTACCAACAGTACCAACTTTATCGACACTACCAACACTATCGACAGTACCAACTTTATCGACAGTACCAACTTTATCGAAAGTACCAACACTACCAACTTTATCGACAGTAGCAACACTACCAACACTACCAACTTTATCGACAGTACCAACACTACCGACACTACCAACACTACCAACACTAACGACAATACCAACACTACCAACACTACCGATGGTACCGACTATATCTACACTACCAACACTACCAACACTACTAACGTTATCGACAGTACCAACACTACCAACACTACTAACTTTATCGACAGTACCAACACTACCAACACTACCAACACTACCAACACTACTAACGTTATCGACAGTACCAACACTACCAACACTACTAACTTTATCGACCGTACCAATACTACCTACACTACCAACTTTATAGACAGTACCAACACTACCAACACTACCAACAGTATCGAAAGCACCAACACTACCAACATTACCAACTTTATCGACACTACCAACACTACCAACACTACCGACAGTGCCAAAACTACCGACAGTGCCAAAACTACCGACAGTGCCAAAACTACCGACACTACCAGCACTACCGACAGTACCAACACTAACGACAGTACCAACACTACCAACACTACCAACTTTATCGACAGTACCAACTTTATCGACACTACCAACACTACCAACACTACCACCACTACCAACTTTATCGACAGTACCAACACTATCAACAGTACCAACTTTATCGACACTACCAACACTACCAACACTACCACCACTACCAACTTTATCGACAGTACCAACACTATCAACAGTACCAACTTTATCGACAGTACCAACTTTATCGACACTACCAACACTACCAACTTCATCGACAGTACCAACACTGCCAACAGTACCAACTTTATCGACAGTACCAACACTACCAACTTTATCGACAGTACCAACACGACCAACACTAACAAGACTACCGACACTACCAATACTACCAACACTACCAACTTCATCGACAGTACCAACACCACCAACACTACCAACTTTATCGAAAGTACCAACACTACCAACACTACCAACTTTATCGACAGTATCAACACTACCAACACTACCAACTTTATCGACAGTACCAACACTACGGACACTACCAACACTACCAACAGTACCAACACTACCGACACTTCGGACACTACCAACACTACCAACACTACCAACTTTATCGACAGTACCAACACTACCAACACTACCAACTTTATCGACAGTACCAACACTACCAACACTACGGACACTACCGACACTACGGACACTACCAACACTACCAGCACTACCAACTTTATCGACAGTACCAACACTACCAACACTACCAACTTTATCGACAGTACCAACACTACCAACTTTATCGACAGTACCAACACTACCAACTTTATCGACAGTACCAATACTACCAACACTACCAACACTACCAACTTTATCGACAGTACCAACACTACCAACACTACCAACTTTATCGACAGTACCAACACTACCAACACTACCGACAGTGCCAAAACTACTGACAGTGCCAACACTACCGACAGTACCAACACTACCGACAGTACCAACACTACCGACAGTACCAACACTACCAACAGTACCAACACTACCTGTAAAATGGATGCTTCCGTTGTTACCATAACGTCCACTGCATGTGTGACGTCAGAAAATGTGGACAAGGCTGATTGCTGAATTAGGGTGTCCACTAGCTTGAAGCATAACTGTAGGAAGACAGGTAGAAACATAGAGTAACATAGTGAACAACATAGACTTTTAACTGTAGGAGGACAGGTAGAAACATATAGTAACATAGTGAACAATATTGACTTTCAACTGTAGGAGGGCAGGTAGAAACTTATATAGTAACATAGTGAAAAATATAGACTTTTAACTGTAGGAGGACAGGTAGAAACATAGAGGAACATAGTGAACAACATAATCTCATAGCTGTAGGGAAACAATTGTATTAACATATTGAACAAAAAAAGACTTATTAACATTAAGAAGACTGATTTAGAAACATATTTAACTTACGGAACAACATAAATAAACATGGCGTCACTATCAAGGGCAAGGTGTATAGACCACACCCTATATACCCTACCTTATAAAGACCCTCACACTAAGACCCTCACACTAAGACCCTCACACTAAGACCCTCACACTAAGACCCTCACACTAAGACCCTCCACTAAGACCCTCACACTAAGACCCTCACACTAAGACCCTCACACTAAGACCCTCACACTAAGACCTTCCACTAAGACCCTCACACTAAGACCCTCACACTAAGACTCACACACTTAGACCCTCACACTAAGACCTTCACACTAAGACCTCCCACTAAGACCCTCACACCAAGACCCTCACACTAATACCTTCACACTAAGACCCTCACACTAAATCTCAACCCCCTAAGTCTCACCCCCTTGAGTACCAACTACTATATTTTATACCCCCCCCTCCTCACTAAGTCCAAACCCCACTAAAACGGTCCCGTTAAATCTTATTGCCAACCCGAAGTCCCAAATCTAAGACCAACCCACAAAGTCCCAACCCCTTTATGTCCCACCCCTAAGTCTCACTAAGATCAAGCCACAAAGTTCCAACCCCTTTGAGCCCCAACCCTAAGCCCCACCTCTAAGACCAACTGTTATGTAGTAGACGTCACTTTCCCCGTGCCGCGAACTCTGTTTGACCCCAAAATTATGCTGCGTTCGTATTTGGCGTGGCCTATTTGCTTTGATCTTGGCCGTTGTTTACTACCACTACCAACTAAACATAATTAATATGTTCTAAAAGAATTGCGTTGAAAGTTCAGGGATGGACAAGAAAGTTAAACAATGTCTAAGTCGTTTCTGGAATGCGTCTTACGTTGCATATACAAGGGGTTCAAAGAACATTGAGGGATGGAGATTCAGAGAGGTATTTTTCACTTCACGAGACATGTGTATTATTCTTTGTGTACTCATATGTGTTTCTTCGCATTCATCATTGTACATTATTAATTGGCACATTGTATTAACTGTGTACCAGTACAAGACATCCCATACTTTGTAAGTTGATGATTGTAATTATATTTCTTTTGTTTTGTACTTATATTGATACTTAAATTAAATCTTTATTAATTGTAATTAGCACTGTTTTGAGTGTCGTATTTTTGCTATTGTATTTCTCTATGGTATCGTGCTTTGTTATGCACTGTTTGAAATAGCCATAAAATTAAAATAAGAGATTAATTTCTCACTACCGTAGAAGGCAGTGCGTAACACCAACCCACAAAGTCCCAACCACTCTAAGTCCCATCCCTAAGTCCACTCTAAGACCAACCCACAAAGTCCCAACCCCTCTATGTCTGACCCCCACCCCTCCCCACACCCCTCCCACGAATCGTCAGTCAATTAGAGTTCTAGATCCAAGCCTGAATGAGCGGTACAAAGAGATAAGTATATCCTATCAAGGGTCGTAACGTAGCAAATTAACCCAACGGTCGTGTTGTCTCCCCTACGTCATTTTGTTCTCGAATTCGTCAGTGATTTTTCCTACAGCCCTGCCACCCATCTCCACCTACATGACAAGTCAGCCACAGGCACGCCCACCCATCTCCACCTACATGACAAGTCAGCCAGAGGCACGCCCACCCATCTCCACCTACATGACAAGTCAGCCACAGGCACGCCCACCCATCTCCACCTACATGACAAGTCAGCCAGAGGCACGCCCACCCATCTCCACCAACATGACAAGTCAGCCACAGGCACGCCCACCCATCTCCACCTACATGACAAGTCAGCCACAGGCACGCCCACCCACCGTCAGGTAACGCCTCCGCCCCCCCCCCCCCCCCCCCCCCCCCACCGTCAGGTAACGCTTCTGCGCCCCCCCCCCCCCCCCCCCCAGTCCTTGAAGATCTCATTTCCAGCGCACAGTATGACCACCGCGAGCTGGCCCGCCTCCCTCTGACGGACATAATTTATGAAACCATTTTAATTACGCCACACAATTTGTGTGTACAGGGCTTAAAACATATTGATCGGACCGGGCACGGGCTGTATGGCGGTATAATTACCTTTATTAATGGGATAACATGCCAGCTTCTACGCGTGTGCGTGTTCGTTTCTGTGTGTGTGTGTGTGAGAGGGGGGTGAGTGATAGGTCACCAGAGGTGAGGTGGTGGTGGTGGTGGTGAGGCGCCAGAAATAAGGGGCGCCAGAGGGTATCGGGTAAAGAGTGGAGACAATGTGTTAGGGCGGTATTCTAATAGTTCAATATGGAGTCTAACGGTAATGACTTAATGTAATGGATGGAGTACATCAGTGAAGATGGGGACCAACAAACTAATGTATGAAGTACAACAGTGAACATGGGGAGCAAAGAAGCAGAGAATGCGCCCTTGTACTTGCAGCAAAAAGAGCAGCACGGGCGGCCAAGAAAATGTTCTCATGTGAGAGGTGCAGGCGAGCATGCCGGGCCAGGAACTGTCTTATAAGCCACTCGAAAAAGTGTCAAAAGTACAGAAGCTACGTCATCGACTCACAAGGCCACGCCGTGTTATTAGCGGTACCCAATATTTAAATGTACGGTCTCACAGGTGATGTATGGTGGATATAATGATTAAAGGGGATTGGATTTCGTTTCCTATTATCCTATGTTTGAGATCAGCAAACCTCCCATGGAAACCGATAATTATTTATACGCATCTCATTACCGAGAAATCAGCACACTGAAATGAATCTGTAACCAGCCTCTGGACAGATGGATAGATGGACAGAAGGACAGATGCAGTGTGAAAATGTCGGGTGAAAGACTATCATTTGGGATGACAAAATGGATGCCTTTGATGGGGGTCGCAATCGTCCGAGAAGATGTTAAAATCATCAACTGGTCAGAAACTGACCGTTCACAACAACAAGCGCATTAAACAACGGCCAGGCATATTCATCAAAGTCAGTTAATCCAACACCCCACCCCTTCCTCACCCCCGAGGCCCCCCCCCCCTCGCCGCGTTAGGAAACCACACACAAGTGGATGCTAATAAGTTATACCGTAAAACATTATACAGTATTTTAACAGTATGAGGTCTTAGAT
>CAXITT010000845.1:121458-132602 GCA_964033795.1 Lymnaea stagnalis
TCTGTCTGTCTGTCTGTCTGTCTGTCTGTCTGTCTGTCTGTCTGTCTGTCTTTCTGTCTGTCTGTCTGTCTGTCTGTCTGTCTTTCTGTCTTTCTGTCTGTCTGTCTGTCTGTCTGTCTGTCTGTCTGTCTGTCTGTCTGTCTGTCTGTCTGTCTGTCTCTCTCTCTCTCTCTCTCTTCAGATTATACTTAGAGTAGACTCGCAAAAACGTCATTGAATCATTTTTTTCACTTGACATCAAAAGAAAGTTTCACTTAAAAATATTCTTAACACCACATCTCACATTTATTATTTATTTCTGATTATATCAATAACCAATATTGAAAGAAAATTAGCATACTTTCAAGACATGAATTGGCAAGCTTTAGACATGTGACTGAAATCTACTGGTCGATCTGAGTGTAGTGTAAGACATTCACTCAAGAAATCAATCAATATGAGTGTAGTGTAATGACCTTCGCTCAACAAAGCAATCAATATGAGTATAGTGTATGACCCATGACCTTCACTCAACTAAGCAATCAACATGAGTATAGTGTATGACCCATGACCTTCACTCAACACATCAATCAATATGAATGTAGTGTATGACCCTCACTCAACACAGCAAACAATATGAGTGTAGTCTATAACCCATGACCTTCACTCAACACAGCAATCAATATGAGTGTAGTGTATGACCCATGACCTTCACTCAACTATGCAATCAACATGAATGTAGTGTATGACCTTAGACCCTCACTTAACTAATCAATCAATATGAATGTAGTGTATGACCCATGACCTTCACTCAACACATCAATCAATATGAATGTAGTGTATGACCTTCACTCAACACATCAATCAATATGAATGTAGTGTATGACCCTCACTCAACACAGCAATCAATATGAGTGTAGTCTATAACCCATGACCTTCACTCAACACAGCAATCAATATGAGTGTAGTGTATGACCCATGACCTTCACTCAACTAAGCAATCAGCATGAATGTAGTGTATGACCTTAGACCCTCACTCAACTAATCAATCAATATGAATGTAGTATATGACCCATGACCTTCACTCAACACATCAATCAAATGAGTGTAGTGTATGACCAATGACCTACACTCAACACAAGCAATCCAAATGAGAGTAGTGCATGGCCAATGATCTTCACTCAACACAGCAATCAATATGAGTGTAGTGCATGACCAATGACCTTCACTCAACACAGCAATCAATCAAGCTGTAATTATTACGAATTAAGTTTGATCCTTGACTTTGTCTCTTAAGGTTCACACAAGATTTTGGAGATTATTTCGACAACGAACGCATGACGTCATCACACCACACAACCATAGTTGAGCACCCACACAACTCCCGACGATGTACCACACCGGGACGTCACTCGCCGACGGCCTGAATCGGCTGCGCTGTGTGTGTGTGGGGGGGGGAGAATCCCCCTCTACAGAAGAGAAGATGGTAGCACCACACAATCCAGGCAAGTGCCACTGGTCTAAATCTGGCGACTACTTAGTGTCAACAACATAAGGCACTTTAGTACTCTCAATCAGCGAACTTAACATGGGCAAATATTAGTGAGTTATAAGATGACGTCATATTATGGTCTTCTCTATTTCCCTGTGGTCCACGATTAATGGATCACTATTTTGCGGGTGTTCCACAGTGCCATACTGGCCTTCTCTGTAGGTGGAAGTCCACAGTGCCATACTGGCCTTCTCTATAGTTGGAAGTCCACAATGCCATACTGGCCTTCTCTATAGGTGGAAGTCCACAGTGCCATACTGGCCTTCTCTATAGGTGGAAGTCCACAGTGCCATACTGGCCTTCTCTGTAGGTGGAAGTCCACAGTGCCATACTGGCCTTCTCTGTAGTTGGAAGTCCACAGTGCCATACTGGCCTTCTCTGTAGTTGGAAGTCCACAGTGCCATACTGGCCTTCTCTGTAGGTGGAAGTCCACAGTGCCATACTGGCCTTCTCTGTAGGTGGAAGTCCACAGTGCCATACTGGCCTTCTCTATAGTTGGAAGTCCACAGTGCCATACTGGCCTTCTCTGTAGGTGGAAGTTCACAGTGCCATACTGGCCTTCTCTATAGTTGGAAGTCCACAGTGCCATACTGGCCTTCTCTATAGGTGGAAGTCCACAATGCCATACTGGCCTTCTCTATAGTTAGAAGTCCACAGTGCCATACTGGCCTTCTCTATAGGTGGAAGTCCACAGTGCCATACTGGCCTTCTCTATAGGTGGAAGTCCACAATGCCATACTGGCCTTCTCTATAGGTGGAAGTCCACAGTGCCATACTGGCCTTCTCTATAGGTGGAAGTCCACAGTGCCATACTGACCTTCTCTATAGGTGGATGTCCACAATGCCATACTGGCCTTCTCTATAGGTGGAAGTCCACAGTCCCATACTGGCCTTCTCTATAGGTGGAAGTCCACAATGCCATACTGGCCTTCTCTATAGGTGGAAGTCCACAATGCCATACTGGCTTTCTCTATAGGTGGAAGTCCACAGTGCCATACTGGCCTTCTCTATAGGTGGAAGTCCACAGTGCCATACTGGCCTTCTCTATAGGTGGAAGTCCACAGTGCCATACTGGCCTTCTCTATAGGTGGAAGTCCACAACGCCATACTGGCCTTCTCTATAGCAGGAGGTCCACAATGCCACACTGGTCTTCTCTATAGGTGGAAGTCCACAATGCCATACTGGCCTTCTGTATAGCAGGAGGTCCACAGTGCCATACTGGTCTTCTCCATAGATGGAAGTCCAACAATGCCATACTGGCCTTCTCTATAGCTGATGGTCAACAATAACTTTCTGGTTGTTCCAAGTGTAGCTAAGAAAGGACTAGCATCGATACATCATTCCCTTGCTCACTAGCATCGATACATCATTCCCTTGCTCACTAGCATCGATACATCATTCCCTTGCTCACTAGCATCGATACATCATTCCCTTGCTCACTAGCATCGATACATCATTCCCTTGCTCACTAGCATCGATACATCATTCCCTTGCTCACTAGCATCGATACATCATTCCCTTGCTCACTAGCATCGATACATCATTCCCTTGCTCACTAGCATCGATACATCATTCCCTTGCTCACTAGCATCGATACATCATTCCCTTGCTCACTAGCATCGATACATCATTCCCTTGCTCACTAGCATCGATACATCATTCCCTTGCTCACTAGCATCGATACATCATTCCCTTGCTCCATAAATTTGTTCTGCACAAGCATATTTATGGTTTCCCAATAAACTTGTACAATAAGTTGTCATAAACTTGTACAATAAGTTGTCATAAACTTGTACAATAAGTTGTCATAAACTTGTACAATAAGTTGTCATAAACTTGTACAATAAGTTGTCATAAACTTGTACAATAAGTTGTCATAAACTTGTACAATAAGTTGTCATAAACTTGTACAATAAGTTGTCATAAACTTGTACAATAAGTTGTCATAAACTTGTACAATAAGTTGTCATAAACTTGTACAATAAGTTGTCATAAACTTGTACAATAAGTTGTCATAAACTTGTACAATAAGTTGTCATCTTGTTTCTCTCATAACTTCTTGCCTTATAACTTACCAGAACTTCTTGCCATATAACTAACCAGAACTTCTTGCCATAAAACTTATCAGAATTTCTTGCCCTATAACTTATCAGAACTTCTTGCCCTATAACTTATCAGAACTTCTTGCCCTATAACTTATCAGAACTTCTTGCCCTATAACTTATCAGAACTTCTTGCCCAATAACTTATCAGAACTTCTTGCCCTAAAACTTATAATAAATTTTTGCCATATAATTTATCAGAACTTCTTGCCCTATAACTTATCAGAACTTCTTCCCCTAAAACGTATAACTTTTTGCCCTATAACTTATCAGAACTTCTTCCCCTAAAACTTATAACTTTTTGCCCTATAACTTATCAGAACTTCTTGCACTATAACTTATCAGAACTTCTTGCACCATAACTTTTCAGAACTTCTTGCCCTATAACTAATCGAAATTCTTGCCCTATATTGTATCAGAACATCTTGCCCAATAACTTATCAGAACTTCTTGCCCTATAACTTATCAGTCTACATGTATCAGTTGCTGGGAAGGAGGTATCGTGGGGTATATATAATTTTGTCGGTTTACTTTCGAGGGTATATATAAAATGTTTAAATCCGTGGTATATGCAATTTTTAAATCTAGGGTATAGTCAATGAATAAATCTAGGGTATATACAACGTTTAAATCTAGGGTGTATACAATGATTTAATCTAAAGTATATACAATTATTAATTCGAGGTTAAACACAATGATTAAATCAATATTATGTTTAATGATTAAATGATCATACAATATAATACATGCATTGCATTCGATACATGTCATCAAGATATTTACTTAATCACATAAGCTTATCTCTGATAACAATTCTTAAGTACAATTAATTAAAATTTTGATACTATTTTAAAATGCATTAGATTCAATATGTCAGCCATTTTGTTCGATATGCACAAGATAATTTTATATGAATAATTATAATCAACGCCTCTAGTTGCAAGAGCAAGAAAGAATGTTTCACTTAGAAAGGTTCAAGCTATTTTTAGTACCCGTGACGTATGACCACTTCCGGCTATGGCGTTTGTATAAGGGGCAACGCCCACCCAGAGCACGCCGCAATCAATCCTGATACCATTTCAAGAAATGTAAAATAACATTACCCCCCCCCCCCTTTTTTTTCATTTCAAGAAATGTAAAATAACAATCCCCCCCCCCCCCCTTTTTTTTTCAATTATGAACAATCCCGACCGCGCCTCATTCAGCAAATACGTCTGCGTACGTTGCCGTCATGTACCACGCGACCGTTGTCCATCCGTAGCAAGTGTAACACCGTCTCGATGACTTGAATGCATTTGGTAAGACTGCACACCAACAAAAAGGCACCATTTTTTTGTTGAATTAGCGCGTGAGTGTTCCCAGTCATCAGAGCCACCGTATACAAAGCAACATAAAGATAAATAGCAGAGAAAGAACCACATATTTACAGCCATTATAACGATCAGTACATCAATCGGGGTGCCAGTCTTGCCTACAACTTTTCTATATTGACTTTGAATAACGTATGTAGAACCGTGGCCATAGCTCAAATGCTGGCGCGCGCTGGGGAGGCTTCATTTGCATGCGATAAAAGCGCCGAGGTAAATAAAGATGGCCGCCCTGTCGTTTGCAGAAACTAACCGAGGCAAACACAAAGATGGGTTCCAGCCGGGAGCTCATTATTTATGGCGCCCCCCGCCCTCGCCCCGGCGCCCTGGTCTTTTTGTAAGTCCACCTCAGCCCTTTCGATCACCCAATTTCGCCTCTCCGAGCTTATTTTCCCGCCGCCCGTCCATTTATTGAAACAATTAAGCGTCCGTATGAAAGATAAGCCGGCCTGTATGGCGCTTATCTCATTATTATTCTGCAGGGAATCGATACAACAGGCCCTGGTGACAAAGCGATGCAGGCTGCAGGACCCCCGGAATAACGCTAGGGCGGTATCGATATGACGTGGATGTTGCATTCATCCATCCATTGAAGTAACACACACAAACAGACACAGACCCACAGACACACACACACACAGACACACACCATGATATCGAAACCTAGGCATTATGGCAAGGTTTAAGTTTAAGTACAGACAAACATGGACATGGTTTAAAATCTATATCTATATCTATATATATATCTATCTATATATCTATCTATTTATCTATCTATATATCTATATCTGTATATATATATATATCTATATATCTATCTATCTATATATTTATATATCTATATATATCTACATCTAGATATATAGATATATATATAGAATAAATCTCCTCTTAAAAAGTATCATTGTAAAGAAAATGTATGTATCTATATGTCTTGTCTAAATAAGTATACCAGGAGACCGTTTCTTGGAATGGTCGACTACACGTATGTCTCGTAGTAGAATAGACAAGTACATATGTGTGTCTCGTAGTAGAATAGACAGACAAGTACATGTATGTGTCTCGTAGTACAATGGGCAAGTACATGTCTGTGTCTTGTGGTAGAATGGACAACTGCATGTGTGTATCTCGTGGTAGAATGGCCAAGTATATGTGTGTGTCTCGTTGTATATCGACTGAGTAAAACTCACCTTTACAGGGTAACATATTTCACATTTTAAGAAAACCACAGAATGCAGATAACTTGTATTTAAAAGACGTGCACCCTCAATTTTTAGACACAGCCCACTAAAATGAGTTCTTGTGCCAAGTTGGAACAGAATGTCTCAGTTAGTTGATAGATAAAGTTCTATTGTACAACGGCTCTTTGTCTTTAACAACATAGTGACTTTGTGAGTTCTGTGTTCGTGAATGTGTGACAAGTTCCACTGAGAACAATTTCATAAACACTACAACAATCTTAAATAATTGAACAGGAAATGTTTAGGCTTGAAGTAAAAACAAGACAGGACAATTAAAAGGAAATTTCGGCCATATGCCTTCTACAGCAGACAAGACAAAAGAGAACAACGAATTAGAAAAAGAAAACGTACGTACATCAAACCTAAACATATCTTGTTCCACTATTTACTTTCAAACCTAAAGAAATTGTGTTCCACTATTTACTTTTAAACCTAAACATATCTTGTTCCATTATTTACTTTCAAACCTAAACATATCTTGTTCCACTATTTACTTTTAAACCTAAACATATCTTGTTCAACTATTTACTTTTAAACCTAAACATATCTTCATCCACTATTTACTTTTAAACCTAAACATATCTTGTTCCACTATTTACTTTCAAACCTAAACATATCTTGTTCCACTATTTACTTTCAAACCTAAACATATCCTGTTCCACTATTTACTTTCAAACCTAAACATATCTTGTTCCAATATTTACTTTCAAACCTAAACATATTTTGTTCCACTATTTACTTTCAAACCTAAACATATCTTGTTCAACTATTTACTTTCAAAACTAAACATATCTTGTTCCACTATTTACTTTCAAACCTAAACATATCTTGTTCCACTATTTACTTTTAAACCTAAACATATTTTGTTCCATTATTTACTTTCAAACCTAAAGAAATTGTGTTCCACTATTTACTTTCAAACCTAAACATATCTTGATCCATTATTTACTTTCAAACCTAAACATATCTTGTTCCACTATTTACTTTTAAACCTAAACATATCTTGATCCACTATTTACTTTTAAACCTAAACATATCTTGTTCCACTATTTACTTTTAAACCTAAACATATCTTGTTCAACTATTTACTTTTAAACCTAAACATATCTTGTTCCACTATTTACTTTTAAACCTAAACATATCTTTTTCCATTATTTACCTTCAAACCTAAACATATCTTGTTCCACTATTTACTTTCAAACCTAAAGAAATTGTGTTCCATTATTTACTTTCAAACCTAAACATATCTTGTTCCATTATTTACTTTCAAACCTAAACATATCTTGTTCCACTATTTACTTTCAAACCTAAACATATCTTGTTCCACTATTTACTTTCAAACCTAAAGAAATTGTGTTCCACTATTTACTTTTAAACCTAAACATATCTTGTTCCATTATTTACTTTCAAACCTAAACATATCTTGTTCCACTATTTACTTTTAAACCTAAACATATCTTGCTCCACTATTTACTTTTAAACCTAAACATATCTTCATCCACTATTTACTTTTAAACCTAAACATATCTTGATCCACTATTTACTTTTAAACCTAAACATATCTTTTTCCATTATTTACTTTCAAACCTAAACATATCTTGTTCCACTATTTATTTTGAAACCTTAACATATTTCGTTCCACTATTTACTTTTAAGCCTTAACATATCTTATTTCATTCTTTACCTTCAAACCTAAAATTATCTTCTTCCACTATTTATTTCATATGGCTTGAGCGTATTCCCTCATATTAACAATCATGATCGCCAAACAACTACAACAACATGGATTTGAACATAAAATGGCCACGAGACAAAGGGGATGAGTAAGCTGATGATAGAAGAGATTTCTGGTATCATCCATGAAGCGAGATATCGCCGCTATAGCTTGTGGAACACTTGAAATAGCTGGTGATCAGGGGGAGAAAACAAGCCTGACACCAGATATGGTAACCGGTTCCCTCCCTTAGCATATAAAAATACATAAAAATAATAATCAAATAAATGAAAATCAAACGGCCACCCATTGACCAACACACATGCAGTAAATATCATTGTCCTGTTTCGAATGGCGGTATGTCTTTCATGGTCAATAGCTGTGAATGCTATGGCCTCAAATCTCTATGGCTTCCATCGCCTCTCCGTTGTCCTAATGTTAGGTAAATATCACAAGGAAGACTACAGTCATCACAAGAACTTCGGTCTCCATGACAGACTCCCGTCAATGTTAGGTATGTATCAGACAAACTTCGGTCTCCGTGACAGACTCCCGTCAATGTTAGGTAAGTATCAGACAAACTTCGGCCATCGTGACAGACTGAAGTCAAAATTATTTTCATTATTCTGAGACGAAAACGTTTCGTACCCTCCCCCCCCCCCAAAAAAAAAACACCCCCCCCACCCCACCCCCTTTTATTGAAATAACTTCTTCGGAACCAAGAAGTTAGGTAAGTATCAGACAAACTTCGGCCATCGTGACAGACTGAAGTCAAACTTATTTTCATTATTCCGAAACGAAAACGTTTCGTACCCCCCCCCCCCCCAAAAAAAAAACACCCCCCCCACCCCACCCCCTTTTATTGAAATAACTTCTTCGGAACCAAGAGCCAGGAGTTTTTTTTGTTGAGTACTTGACCTAAATGTAAATTTGCCTGGTGTGGCTAATGTAGTCAACAATGGAATACAATTCGGAGAAGGGGTGGATGTGGGAAAGGGGGGGGGAGCCTAATTAATTAAGACTGGAGTAAATAAAATCATTTTCCACATACTACACTTAAGGTGACTGTACTAAACTCATTCAAACAAATGTTAACCTCTAGCATGGTGGTATATATGGGCCATAAGATAGAGACACATACTGTGCTCAGATTTTCAAGCACGCTTTTATGGTGGAGTGAAGTAGTCTTGTGAAAAGTGAACATACAGACAAAAGGTTTCAACACTGAAATGTTCATTTTCATTAACATCAAATAAAGACTTGTCTACTTTGGAATTACCGGCACTGTAATCATAATATGGTACTTAATAGGACTCACTAGCATACATCTGGGTGGCTTTTGATATGACTCATTAGCATACATCTGGGTGGCTTATAATTAATAATGGGACTCATTAGCATACATTTGGGTGGCTTTTAACAGAACTCATTGGGATACATCTGGGAGGCTTTTAATAAGACTCATTAGGATACATCTGTGAGGCTTTTAATAAGACTCATTGGGACACATCTGGGAGGCTTTTAATAAGACTCATTGACATACATCTGGGTGGCTTTTAATATGACTCATTAGCATACAACTCATGGTTGGCTTTTGGGAGAACATTGGCATCAGTATACGGTTACAATTTGAATGGGTTGGCATTCACTTTGGGTGGGTGATTCTTGTTCCTGATATTATTGGCACCAGAACCGGTCAACTGTGGCAAATAATTGGAATCTAAACAAGGGTGCTATTAAGATAGTTGGCGCTATTGAGCTAGTTGGTGCTATTGAGCTGGATTGTGCTATTGAGCTGGATTGTGCTATTGAGCTAGTTGGCGCTATTGAGCTAGTTGGTGCTATTTAGCTAGTTGGCACTATTCAACTAGTGGGTGCTATTGAGACAGTTGGCGCTATTGAGCCAGTTGGCGCTATTGAGCCAGTTGGCGCTATTGAGACAGTTGGCGCTATTGAGCTAGTTGGCGCTATTGAGCTAGTTGGTGCTATTGAGCTGGATTGTGCTATTGAGCTAGTTGGCGCTATTGAGCTAGTTGGCGCTATTTAGCTAGTTGGCACTATTCAACTAGTGGGTGCTATTGAGACAGTTGGCGCTATTGAGCCAGTTGGCGCTATTGAGCCAGTTGGCGCTATTGAGCTAGTTGGCGCTATTGAGCTAGTTGGCGCTATTGAGCTTTGGTGCTATTGAGCTAGTTGGTGCTGTGGAGCTAGTTGGTGCTGTGGAGCTAGTTGGTGCTATTGAGCTAGTTGGTGCTATTAAGCTAGTTGGTGCTTGCTGGAAGCAAGAAAATAGAAATGTGAGTTAAGGTGTGGTAAGTGATGGTAATGTAAGTGGTGGGTGGTGGTAATATAAGTGGTTAACAATAAGGNTGTACCGCTATCCCTGATGTATTTGTACCGCTATCCCTGATGTATTTGTACCGCTATCCCTGATGTATTTGTACCGCTATCCCTGATGTATTTGTACCGCTATCCCTGATGTATTTGTACCGCTATCACTGATGTATCTGTACCGCTATCCCTGATGTATTTGTACCGCTATCCTTGATGCATTTGTACCACTATCCCTGATGTATTTTACCACTATCCCTGATGTATTTTTACCACTATCCCTGATGTATTTTTACCGCTATCCCTGATGTATTTGTACCGCTATCCCTGATGTATTTGTACCGCTATCCCTGATTTCCCAACTAATATAAACCAGGTGTTTAGTCTATCTTTATTACAGTACTGGTATGGACCTCTTAAGTACTGGTATCGATCTCTAAAGTACTCTTATCGATCTACACAGTACTGGTTTTGATCTAAAGGGTACTGGTATCGATCTCTACAGTACACCAATTCAAACGAACCTTCCACAAATGTTCAACATTCCCCTACAAACAACCATCACTTATACACATCACAACCCTCATTTATACACATCACAACCCTCACTTATACACATCACAACCCTCACTTATACTTCACAACCATCACTTATACACATCACAACCCTCACTTATACACATCACAACCCTCACTTATACAAATCACAACCCTCACTTATACACATCACAACCCTCACTTATACACATCACAACCCTCACTTATACACATCACAACCCTCACTTATACACATCACAACCCTCACTTATACACATCACAACCCTCACTTATACACATCACAACCCTCACTTATACAC
>CAXITT010000845.1:139706-162699 GCA_964033795.1 Lymnaea stagnalis
TGGAAAGTTGAGAATGTAAACTCTGGACAGATGAGAATATAAACTCTGGACAGTTGAGAATGTAAACTCTGGACAGTTGAGAATGTAAACTCTGGACAGTTGAGAATGTAAACTCTGGACAGTTGAGAATGTAAACTCTGGACAGTTGAGAATGTAAACTCTGGACAGTTGAGAATGTAAACTCTGGAAAGTTGAGAATGTAAACTCTGGACAGTTGAGAATGTAAACTCTGGAAAGTTGAGAATGTAAACTCTGGACAGATGAGAATGTAAACTCTGTACAGTTGAGAATGTAAACTCTGGACAGTTGAGAATGTAAACTCTGGACAATTGAGAATGTAAACTCTGTACAATTGAGAATGTAAACTCTGGACAGTTGAGAATGTAAACTCTTGACAGTTGAGAATGTAAACTCTGTACAGTTGAGAATGTAAACTCTGGACAATTGAGAAAGTAAACTCTGGACAGTTGAGAATGTAAACTCTGGACAGTTAAGAATGTAAACTCTGGACAGTTGAGAATGTAAACTCTTGACAGTTGAGAATGTAAACTCTGGAAAGTTGAGAATGTAAACTCTGGACAGATGAGAATGTAAACTCTGGACAGTTGAGAATGTAAATTCTGGACAGTTGAGAATGTAAACTCTGGACAGTTGAGAATGTAAACTCTGGACAGTTGAGAATGTAAACTCTGGAAAGTTGAGAATGTAAACTCTGGACAGTTGAGAATGTAAACTCTGGACAGTTGAGAATGTAAACAATGGACAGTTGAAAATGTAACCAATGGACAGTTGAGAAGTAAACTCTGGACAGTTGAGAATGTAAACAATGGACAGTTGAAAATGTAACCAATGGACAGTTGAGAAGTAAACTCTGGACAGTTGAGAATGTAAACTCTGGACAGTTGAGAATGTAAACTCTGGACAGTTGAGAATGTAAACTCTGGACAGTTGAGAAGTAAACTCTGGACAGTTGAGAATGTAAATTCTGGACAGTTGAGAATGTAAACAATGGACAGATGAGAATGTAAACTCTGGACAGTTGAGAAGTAAACTCTGGACAGTTGAGAAGTAAACTCTGGACAGTTGAGAATGTAAACTCTGGACAGTTGAGAAGTAAACTCTGGACAGTTGAGAATGTAAATTCTGGACAGTTGAGAATGTAAACAATGGACAGATGAGAATGTAAACTCTGGACAGTTGAGAAGTAAACTCTGGACAGTTGAGAAGTAAATTCTGGACCGTTGAGAAGTAAACGATGGACAGTTGAGAAGTAAACTCTGGACAATTGACAATGTAAACTATGGACAGTTAAGAAGTGAACTCTGGAAAGTTGAGAGTTTTAAGCTATGGACTGTTAAAAAGTAAATTCTGGACAGTTGAGAATGTAAACAATAGACAGTTGAGAATGTAAACAATGGACAGTTGAGAATGTAAACAATGGACAGTTGAGAATGTAAACAATGGACAGTTGAGAATGTAAACTATGGACAGTTGAGAATGTAAACAATGGACAGTTGAGAATGTAAACAATGGACAGTTGAGAATGTAAACAATGGACAGTTGAGAATGTAAACTATGGAGAGTTGAGAATGTAAACTCTGGACAGTTGAGAATGTAAACTCTGGACAGTTGAGAATGTTAACTCTGGAAAGTTGAGAATGTAAACTCTGGACAGTTGAGAATGTAAACTCTGGACAGTTGAGAATGTAAAGTCTGGACAGATGAGAATGTAAACTCTGGACAGTTGAGAATGTAAACTATGGACAGATGAGAATGTAAACTCTGTACAGTTGAGAATGTAAACTCTGGACAGTTGAGAATGTAAACTATGGACAGTTGAGAATGTAAACAATGGACAGTTGAGAATGTAAACTCTGGACAGATGAGAATGTAAACTCTGGACAGTTGAGAATGTAAACTCTGGACAGTTGAGAATGTAAACTCTGGACAGTTGAGAATGTAAACTCTGGACAGTTGAGAATGTAAACTCTGGACAGTTGAGAATGTAAACTCTGGACAGTTGAGAATGTAAACTCTGGACAGTTGAGAATGTAAACTCTGGACAGTTGAGAATGTAAACTCTGGACAGTTGAGAATGTAAACTCTGGACAGTTGAGAATGTAAACTCTGGACAGTTGAGAATGTAAACTCTGGACAGTTGAGAATGTAAACTCTGGACAGTTGAGAATGTAAACTCTGGACAGTTGAGAATGTAAACTCTGGACAGTTGAGAATGTAAACTCTGGACAGTTGAGAATGTAAACTCTGGACAGTTGAGAATGTAAACTCTGGACAGTTGAGAATGTAAACTCTGGACAGTTGAGAATGTAAACTCTGGACAGTTGAGAATGTAAACTCTGGACAGTTGAGAATGTAAACTCTGGACAGTTGAGAATGTAAACTCTGGACAGTTGAGAATGTAAACTCTGGACAGTTGAGAATGTAAACTCTGGACAGTTGAGAATGTAAACTCTGGACAGTTGAGAATGTAAACTCTGGACAGTTGAGAATGTAAACTCTGGACAGTTGAGAATGTAAACTCTGGACAGTTGAGAATGTAAACTCTGGACAGTTGAGAATGTAAACTCTGGACAGTTGAGAATGTAAACTCTGGACAGTTGAGAATGTAAACTCTGGACAGTTGAGAATGTAAACTCTGGACAGTTGAGAATGTAAACTCTGGACAGTTGAGAATGTAAACTCTGGACAGTTGAGAATGTAAACTCTGGAAAGTTGAGAATGTAAACTCTGGACAGTTGAGAATGTAAACTCTGGAAAGTTGAGAATGTAAACTCTGGACAGATGAGAATGTAAACTCTGTACAGTTGAGAATGTAAACTCTGGACAGTTGAGAATGTAAACTCTGGACAATTGAGAATGTAAACTATGGACAGTTGAGAATGTAAACTATGGACAGTTGAGAATGTAAACTCTGGACAGTTGAGAATGTAAACTATGGACAGTTGAGAATGTAAACTCTGGACAGTTGAGAAGTAAACTCTGGACAGTTGAGAATGTAAACTCTGGACAGTTGAGAAGTAAACTCTGGACAGTTGAGAATGTAAACTCTGGACAGTTGAGAATGTAAACAATGGACAGTTGAAAATGTAACCAATGGACAGTTGAGAATGTAAACTATGGACAGTTGCAAATGTAAATAATGGACAGTTGAAAATGTAACCAATGGACAGATGAGAATGTAAACAATGGACAGTTGAGAATGTAAACTCTGGACAGTTAAGAATGTAAAATATGGACAGTTGAGAATGTAAACTATGGACAGTTGAGAATGTAAACTATGGGCAGTTGAGAATGTAAACAATTGACAGTTGAGAATGTAAACAATGGACAGTTGAGAATGTAAACAATGGACAGTTGAGAAGTAAATTCTTGACAGTTGAGAATGTAAACTCTGGACAGTTGAGAATGTAAACTCTGGACAGATGAGAATGTAAACTCTGGACAGTTGAGAATGTAAACTATGGACAGATGAGAATGTAAACTCTGTACAGTTGAGAATGTAAACTCTGGACAGTTGAGAATGTAAACTCTGGACAGTTGAGAATGTAAACTCTGGACAGTTGAGAATGTAAACAATGGACAGTTGAAAATGTAACCAATGGACAGTTGAGAAGTAAACTCTGGACAGTTGAGAATGTAAACTCTGGACAGTTGAGAATGTAAACTCTGGACAGTTGAGAATGTAAACTCTGGACAGTTGAGAAGTAAACTCTGGACAGTTGAGAATGTAAATTCTGGACAGTTGAGAATGTAAACAATGGACAGATGAGAATGTAAACTCTGGACAGTTGAGAAGTAAACTCTGGACAGTTGAGAATGTAAACTCTGGACAGTTGAGAATGTAAACTATGGACAGATGAGAATGTAAACTCTGGACAGTTGAGAATGTAAACTCTGGAAAGTTGAGAATGTAAACTCTGGACAGTTGAGAATGTAAACTCTGGACAGATGAGAGTGTAAACTCTGGACAGATGGGAATGTAAACTCTGGACAATTGAGAAAGTAAACTCTGGACAGTTGAGAAGTAAACTCTGGACAGTTGAGAATGTAAACTCTGGAAAGTTGAGAATGTAAACTCTGGACAGTTGAGAATGTAAACTCTGTACAATTGAGAATGTAAACTCTGGACAGTTGAGAATGTAAACTCTTGACAGTTGAGAATGTAAACTCTGTACAGTTGAGAATGTAAACTCTGGACAATTGAGAAAGTAAACTCTGGACAGTTGAGAAGTAAACTCTGGACAGTTGAGAATGTAAACTCTGGACAGATGAGAATGTAAACTCTTGACAGTTGAGAATGTAAACTCTGTACAGTTGAGAATGTAAACTCTGGACAATTGAAAAAGTAAACTCTGGACAGTTGAGAAGTAAACTCTGGACAGTTGAGAATGTAAACTCTGGACAGATGAGAATGTAAACTCTGGACAGATGAGAATGTAAACTCTGGACAATTGAGAAAGTAAACTCTGGACAGTTGAGAAGTAAACTCTGGACAGTTGAGAATGTAAACTCTGGGAAGTTGAGAATGTAAACTCTGGACAGTTGAGAATGTAAACTCTGTACAATTGAGAATGTAAACTCTGGACAGTTGAGAATGTAAACTCTTGACAGTTGAGAATGTAAACTCTGTACAGTTGAGAATGTAAACTCTGGACAATTGAGAAAGTAAACTCTGGACAGTTGAGAATGTAAACTCTGGACAGTTGAGAATGTAAACTCTGGACAGTTGAGAATGTAAAATATGGACAGTTGAGAATGTAAACTCTGGACAGTTGAGAATGTAACTCTGGACAGTTGAGAATGTAAACTCTGGACAGTTGAGAATGTAAACTATGGACAGTTGAGAATGTAAACTATGGACAGTTGAGAATGTAAACTCTGGACAGTTGAGAATGTAAACTCTGGACAGTTGAGAATGTAAACTCTGGACAGTTGAGAATGTAAACTCTTGGACAGTTGAGAATGTAAACTATGGACAGTTGAGAATGTAAACTATGGACAGTTGAGAATGTAAACTCTTAACAGTTGAGAATGTAAACAATGAACAGTTGAAAATGTAACCAATGGACAGTTGAGAATGTAAACAATGGACAGTTGAGAATGTAAATAATGGACAGTTGAAAATGTAACCAATGGACAGTTGAGAATGTAAACAATGGACAGTTGAGAATGTAAACTCTGGACAGTTAAGAATGTAAAATATGGACAGTTGAGAATGTAAACTATGGACAGTTGAGAATGTAAACTATGGGCAGTTGAGAATGTAAACAATTGACAGTTGAGAATGTAAACAATGGACAGTTGAGAATGTAAACAATGGACAGTTGAGAAGTAAATTCTTGACAGTTGAGAATGTAAACTCTGGACAGTTGAGAATGTAAACTCTGGAAAGTTGAGAAGTAAACTATGGACAGTTGAGAATGTAAACTCTGGACAGTTGAGAATGTAAACTCTGGACAGTTGAGAATGTAAACTCTGGACAGTTGAGAATGTAAACTAGGGACAGTTGAGAATGTAAACTATGGACAGTTGAGAATGTAAACAATGGACAGTTGAGAATGTAAACTATGGACAGTTGAGAATGTAAACTATGGACAGTTGAGAATGTAAACAATGGACAGTTCAGAATGTAAACAATGGACAGTTGAGAATGTAAAGTATGGACAGTTGAGAATGTAAACAATGGACAGTTGAGAATGTAAACTCTGGACAGTTGAGAATGTAAACTATGGACAGTTGAGAATGTAAACAATGGACAGTTGAGAATTTAAACTCTGGACAGTTGAGAATGTAAACTCTGGACAGTTGAGAATGTAAACTCTGGACAGTTGAGAAGTAAACTCTGGACAGTTCAGAATGTAAACTCTGGACAGTTGAGAAGTAAACTCTGGACAGTTGAGAAGTAAAGTCTGGACAGTTGAGAAGCACACAAGTTTTGATGAGACCGTGACGACACACTGCCCGAAATACCGGGGCCCAACCCTTGCTTCACCAGGGGACATATTCATTTTTAATTGAAATTTCGACACAACATGGTGATAGCGTGTTTACTTCGTTGTTTATACTGTCATCAACGACATTATGTCTTTGTCAGTAAGAGCATTAATAGATGTGGATATCATGAGGGATTTCATGCAGATATGATCCGGGACCTCATGCCGATGTCGTCAGAAACATGAATTTTTCAGCATGAGGACATCATGAAGGTGTCCGTTTAGAGACATCATAAAGTTGTCACCAGAGAGACATCATGAAGTTGTTAGAAGAGAGAAATCATGAAGTTGTTAGAAGAGAGACACCATGAAGTTGTCATCAGAGAGACATCATGAAGTCGCATCATCGAGACATCATGAAGTTGTCATTAGAGAGACATCATGAAGTTGTCAGCAGATAGACATCATGAAGTTTTCATCAGATAGACATCATGAAGTTGTCATCAGAGAGACATCATAAAATTGTCATCAGAGAGACATCATGAAATTGTCACCAGAGAGACATCATGAAGTTGTAATCAGAGAGACATCATGAAGTTGTCATCAGGGATACATCATAAAGTTGTCAACAAAGAGACATCATAAAGTTGTCATCAGAGAGACATCATGAAATTGTCAGCAGAGAAACATCATGAAGTTGTCACCAGAGAGACATCATGAAGTTGTCATCAGCGAGACATCATAAAGTTGTCACCAGAGAGACATCATGAAGTTGTCATCAAAGAAGCATCATGCAGTTGTCAACAGATATACATAATGAAGTTGTCATCAGAAAGACATCATGAATATTTCATCTGAGAGACATCATAAAGTTGTCATCAGAGAGACATCATGAAGTTGTCAGCAGGGAGACATCGTGCAGTTCCAAACAAAGAGATATAAAGTTGTCATCAGAGAGACATCATGAAGTTGTCATCAGAGAGCCATCATAAAGTTGTCATCAGAGAGACATCATGAAGTTGTCATCAGAGACACATCATAAAGTTGTCAGAGAGACATCATGAAGTTGTCATCAGAGAGACATAATAATAATAATAATAAAGTTCATTTAAAAAAACACGCTTCATCCCCAAAGGCTCGAAGCGCGGTACAAAGTCAACAAAAAACATATCTATAATTCACCACATTTAAAACAAACACAACACTACAAAAACTAATTACAAGCATACAATATCAAAGTCTTTCTAGCCATTTCAACCCGGAGCAACACAGCAACACATGGAAAATAAGGTAGACATCATAAAATTGTCATCAGAGAGACATCATACATACTATAAGTATAAACTTGTTTTAAAATCTCAGAAAGGCGAATTCACATTTTTAATGTATCATGTTTGTCATTAAATGAATCTGCCGCCAGTAAAACACTCCATTGGAAATGACATTTGACTTCCAATTAGACACCGACCGATTTTCGACTGTGACGCTGAAATCTCCCAATTGATCACTTTCGGCGTAGTTTCGGTTTAGACCGAAACAGAAAAGTTAAATTTAGGCTTTTTTCGGTTTCGGTCAAAACAGAAAAGTCAACTTCCGGTTTATTTTCGGAATGCGACCGAAAGTGAATGGGGCTTTCGGTCGTCTACTAGAAGTCAGACTGTCACTCTGCCTGTCGGTCGGCCGGCAATCCGATATTCAAGATTGCTCGACGTCCTTCTGTCATTGTATGATATGTGACTAATCCTCCGCGAACACTGCTCACAGCTGCATGATGTCCTACGTGTTCAATACTTCCAAAAATAGCATTTCAATTAGGCTTACGCAAAGGAAAATAGCTTTTTAAAAAAAAATACGGGAAAGGTAATATTTATCTAATAATTTTTGTTTTAATTTATTCAAAAATTAAGTTTGGGAACCTTCGGATTACTCAATTCATTCATTTGTGACATTCAGTTTGATTTATCATTATCATGATCATAAATGTGGTCATGGACAAAGGTGACAAGCAGTGTCAAGAAAAAAAATCCTAGGAAATGGTAACATGCCCATTATTATTTTGCTAATATTTTTTTTTTTAATTCAAAATGAGGGAACCTTATGCTTATTCGATTCATTCATTTATTGAAGTTCATCCTTATCGAGCTGATAAACATTGTTATCAACATTAAAAAAAATGTGCATGTATCACTGTTTCGTATAATAATTATGTAGTAGGCATACACTACTGCATTATCTTGCTAAACGTACTTCAGCATTTGCTCGCCTTTTGTTAAATTTGTGTCAAATCTAAAATTAGCCGATACATAATCAATGCGGATTAACCAACACTTTCAATGTCGACCAATAAGAGAAAGTGTGTTTCAACAATGCTATTTTATGCTTTAGGGGAACAAAGAGTTCCTTCAAAGCTTGTGTCTGGATATTTTAGTGAGGCATACCAATAAAAATGCATAGGCTAAGCTTTCGATCGATACCAAATATGTCTAGGTATCATCGTAATTATAATATAAAAGCAAAGGGCACTCAATGGTCTATTTGGCATGAATTAATCCCCCCCACGCCCCTTTTTATTTCCCAAAGTCTACATTTTCTCTTACCATACTAGTTTAAAATAAATTTTAACAACTTTAAATTTCTTTTTAATTCAAATGGTAAAAGCCAGAGTATTCATGAGATATTTTTCTATTTAAACACGCAATAATCTCATTTGTTATAGAAAGAATAGACATTTAAAAATTTCCCTCACCATTTTTCGATGTACGCAGAACGTATGTGCGAACGAGTTTCGAAATATCTAAATCTTTAGGTTTCGGCCGACACTCTCGTTTAGTTTTTGGATTCTGCTTCGGTTTCAGCCGAAATTGTCGTTACATTTTTGGTTTCTGCTTAGGTTTCGGCCGAAAGTCTCGTTAAGCTATTGATTTAGGCCTCGGTTTCGACCAAACGTCATTTTTAACTTTCGGTCTCGTTTCCGCCGAAATCAGAAAATCACGTTCGCTTGGTCCCTGCTCCCAATACTGATGGTCACGTCACTAAGAGAACTTAATATCAGGTAAAAATATAAGTGACTATTTCGATATCAGAGTCTACAACTTTTATTTGATATTTTAATATAATTTTTATGATAAGTTGAAGAAAAGTTGATGGAAATGATACTTCAACTTTTAGAAATATTATTTTAAAATTGAAATAGATGAGTACATGTGTAAGACTTGACCTTCAGGCTTAGGGTAAATAAATATACCTAATCCCTGGTGTATATTTATAACGTTATTCTTGATGTATTCGTACCGCTATCTCTGGTGTATTTGTACCGCTATCTCTGGTGTATTTGTACCGCTATGTCTAATGTATTTGTACCGCTATCTCTAATGTATTTGTACCGCTATCTCTATTGTATTTGTACCGCTATGTCTAATGTATTTGTACCGCTATCTCTAATGTATTTGTACCGCTATCTCTGATGTATTTATACCGCTATCTCTGATGTATCTATACGGCTATATATAATGTATTTGTACCGCTGTCTCTGATGTATTTGTACCGCTATCTCTGATGTATTCGTATGCTAGCTCTTATGTATTTTTACCGCTATCCCCGATGTATTTGTACCGCTATCCCCGATGTATTTGTACCGATATCCCCGATGTATTTGTACCGCTATCCCCGATGTATTTGTACCGCTATTCCCGATGTATTTGTACCGCTATCCCCAAAGTATTTGTACCGCTATCCCCGATGTATTTGTACCGCTATCCCCAAAGTATTTGTACCGCTATCCCCGATGTATTTCTATCGCTATCCCCGCTGTATTTGTACCGCTATCCCCGATGTATTTCTACCGCTATCCCACTATCCTCGATGTATTTGTACCGCTATTCCCGATGTATTTGTACCGCTATCCCCGATGTATTTGTACCGCTATCCCCGATGTATTTGTACCGCTATCCCCGATGTATTTGTACCGCTATCCCCGATGTATTTGTACCGCTATTCCCGATGAATTTGTACCGCTATCCCCGATGTATTTGTACCGCTATCCCCAAAGTATTTCTACCGCTATCCCCGATGTATTTCGGGCTTCAGATTCATAAACAGGCAAACTGTCTGAAAGCTGAATGTCAAGTGTCGGTGACAGGACAAACTCGTGGTATCCAATCGATGTCAACAGGACGGCCTGACTGACGACGGCCTTATAATACTGTTGATAAGACTACGTTAATTCCAGGACCTGGACGTCAAAGGTACTCACGCCCTTGGAGGTGGGAGGGGAAGATGCAGAGAATGGTAGATTGTGAAACTTAGTGCTGTGTGTATGTGGAGGGGGGGAGGGGCGTCAAATTCAGTGTATTTTAAGGTAAGATTTATTCCCTGGACATGGCCAAGTGCTCAAGCAGCAGGGGTGGGCAACATCTTAACAACAACAAAAAAAGGTGAAAAGCATGTGGGCTGGGAATCCTACACAGTTACAGTATTGCATTAACGGTAGTATTATTTTTTTAAATTCTTAATGGCAAAACCTAGTGGTCACCTCTAGAGTGTAGAAATCCATTCGCCACACGTGTTGGTTGGCGATATAGGGTTGCTCACTTCCCGACTAGAGTCTAAAAGTCCATTCATCCTACATTTCGGTTGGCGATATAGGGTTGGTTATGTCCCCTCTAATGTGTAGAAGTCCATTCACCACAGGTGTTCGTTGGCGATATAGGGTTGCTCACTTCCCGACTAGAGTCTAGAAGTCCATTCACCCTACATTTAGGTTGGCGATATAGGGTTGGTTATGTCCCCTCTAATGTGTAGAAGTCGATTCACCACACGTGTTGGTTGGCGATATAGGGTCGCTCACTTCCCCTCTAGAGTGTAGAAGTCCATTCACCCCACATTTCGGTTGGCGATAGGGTTGCTCACCCCGATTTTAGATAGTTTTTGTCTGGTTATGGAAGAAAATCGGGATATCTAGTTTTTTTTTTAAATCTTGGGTATATAGCATAGTCGGGGTAAATAGTATAGTTAGTAGAGTTATATTTTTGTTGTTAATCTGTGTGTATACTCTAGTCGGGGTGCCTATTATAGTTAGCATAGGTATATTTTGTTGTTACTCGGGTATTATAGCATTTTTGTCGAGGCATATTATAGTATCGTAAGTGTTGAGTTTTTAAAAAAAATATATATTTAATGGCGCTGTTGCTGGTTGTAGTAAATGTGAAGAGCAAAATGTCTAGGGGATGTAAGCATGGTGGAACTCATTGCACGGTGAGGAGACATCCCTCTGAGTGAGAGCGATCAAGTCCAGGTCGACGAATGTAAAATATAAATTTGTCGAATGAAGCCTTTTAATTGTTGGCCGTTGAAAACAAAAGCAGTTGGTACGCAGACCAGTTTAGAAAATTTTCACGTATTGGAACAGCGTATTTGTCGCCAATGATGAGAACGTGCGATGAACATCCATCCGGGGGGGGGGGGAGGGGGCATCTGGGGATCAACCTCAGCGACATCCCTTAACATCATGGTACGCAGACCAGTTTAGAAAATTTTCACGTATTGGAACAGCGTATTTGTCGCCAATGATGAGAACGTGCGATTAACATCCATCCGGGGGGGGGGGGAGGGGGCATCTTGAGATCAACCTCAGCGACATCCCTTAACATCAAGAATCATGAGACATGTCAGTGCTAGACATTAAGAGTGCTTCCTGAGTGTTAGAGCAACACCATGGAATCGAGACGTTTTTAGATGACCCATGAGAAACATACGTCTGGTATAAGAATTGTTTGTCAAATACGGAGTCATTCCATCATAATATAACGGCCATGACTATAGAAGTAATCCTGTCATGATATAACGGACATGACAATAGAAGAAATCCTGTGGTAATATAACGGTCATGAGAATAGGAGTAATCCTGTCATAATATTACGGTCATAACTATAGAAGTAATCCTGTCATAATATAACGATCATGACTATAGAAGTAATCCTGTCATAATATAACGGTCATGACTATAGAAGTAATCCTGTCATAATATAACGGTCATGACTATAGAAGTAATCCTGTCATAATATAACGGTCATGACTATAGAAGTAATCCTGTCATAATATAACGGTCATGACTATAGAAGTAATCCCGTCATAATATAACGGTGATGAGTATAGGAGTAATCCTGTGGTAATATAACGGTCAAGACTATAGAAGTAATCCTGTCATAATATAACGGTCATGACTATAGAAGTAATCCTGTCATAATATAACGGTCATGACTATAGGAGTAATCCTGTAGTAATATAACGGTCATGACTATAGGAGTAATCCTGTCATAATATAACGGTCCAGTTGTCACGAGACAGTTGTATCGAGACAGTTTTATTCAGACAGTTGTATTGAGACAGTTGTATTGAGACAGTTGTATTGAGACAGTTGTATTGAGACAGTTGTATTCAGACAGTTGTATTGAGACAGTTGTATTGAGACATTTGATTGTCTTGAACCCAGACCCCTACCAGCACCTACATGGCGTCAAGGGCGAGGCCTGGACCTAAGAATTGCTGCAGTCAAAAGTTCGGAGACTAGACCGAAGAGTTGTTGAAGGCCAAAGTTCGGAGACTAGACCGAAGATATGCTGCAGTCCAAAATTCGGAGACTAGACCGAAGAGTTGCTGCAGTCCAAAGTTCGGAGACTAGACCGAAGAATTGCTCCAGTCCAAAATTCGGAGACTAGATCGAAGAGTTGCTGCAGTCCAAAGTTCGGAGACTAGACCGAAGAGTTGCTGCAGTCCAAAGTTCGGAGACTAGACCGAAGAGTTGCTGCAGTCCAAAGTTCGCACACATAAGATCAATGTGTAAACAAAGGCCACGGTAAGACATTAACTTCTAAAACAGCACACACATACTATCAATGCACTAAACTCCACACACAGTCACACACACTTGCAAGTCTGGAAGATAAGTTACAGTAACTTTGCAGAGGTTGACATGGTAAAATCAATACTGGATAAACTAACAAAGGAAAAAAGAAGTCCCTAACAGCATGGCGCAGTGATTTATGCTGCGTGCACATCACTAAAGAAATAATTCCAACATAGTTTTCAAAACTTTCATAAAATGTCTGCAGCATCATCCTGAAATAATACCATGGGGCTGTTGAAGACTCCCTCCTAAAGTATATTAAACTATAGCCAACTATATAAACTATCTCAAACTATATCACACTAAATAAAACTATAACAAACTATACCAAGCTATATCAAACTATTACAACTATATCAAACTATATCAAAGTATCCAAAGTATATCAAACTATTACAACTATATCAAACTATATCAAAGTATCCAAAGTATATCAAACTATTACAACTATATCAAACTATATCAAAGTATCCAAAGTATATCAAACTATTACAGCTATATAAAATTATAATCAAAATATTACAACGATATCAAACATTATTTTACAATGACAAACAACTATTACAACTATATCAAATTATCACACGTATATCGAAATATTACAACTATATCAAACTATTACAGTATATCAAAATATTACAACTATATCAAACTATTACAGTATATCAAAATATTACAACTATATCAAACTATTACAGTATATCAAAATATTACAACTATATCAGACTATTACAGTATATCAAAATATTACAACTATATCAAACTATATCCAATTATCACACGTATATCGAACTATTACAACTATATCAAATTATAATCAAAGTATTAAAACGATATCAAACATTATCTTACAATATCAAACTATTACAACTATATCAAACTATATAAAACTATTAAAATTAAATCAAACAGTATCTAACAATATCAAATTATTTCAACTATATCAAACTATTACAACTATGTCAAACTATATAAACTTATTTTAACTATATAAAAATATATCAAATTATCACAGGTAGATCAAACTATTACAACTATATCAAATTATAATCAAAGTATTAAAACGATATCAAACATTATCTTACAATATCAAACTATTACAACTATATCTAACTATTACAACTATACCAAACTATATAAAACTATTAAAACTATATCAAACAGTATCTAACAATATCAAATTATTTCAACTATATCAAACTATTACAACTATATCAAACATTTTGACAAACCATGCATACAAATAACGCACTTTCTAAAACAAATCTCAATTAGTTCGGCCCCCCACCCCCACAAGGCTCGCAAACGCACATTTCTTCTCACGCCCCTGAACCCTATTAATATTCTAAACCCACTGATAGAGCGCACATTTATTTCACCAACTGTTCTAGAAAAACGAAAGAAAATAATACGTACCGTAAGTGATTTTTTTATTTTTTTTTTTTAAAGAATCTCATTTAGCGCAGTTATCGGGAATTGTCCTTCATTTTCCCATTAACAACAGGGAAAACTAAATCTGGGGGGTTGCAAAAGGGGTGAGAGGGGTGAATTTGAAAGAATATGTTGTCATCGGCAGCGAGTCTATGTGCCAAGTTTCCGCTCGATGGGGTGACGGGAAGAGGGTCAATAGGCATTCCTAAGATATTGTCAGCCAGCCACGTACAAACGCGAATTTAATATAGAGGATTTAAAAATATACCACACATAAAATTATGAAATGTCTCCAAATGTATAGTAAACATGTATATAGTAAAAATGCATATAGTAAACATGTATATAGTAAAAATGTATATAGTAAACATGTATATAGTAAACATGTATAGATTGTATGATAGCTGACAAAGATCATAGAATGAATTTATGATCTTTGACACATCTGCAATATCTAGATCAGTGTATATTTGTATGTTAGTATTTTAATTTGATACTTTAAAACAGGGGTGGGCAAACTACGGCCCGCGGGCCGCATGCGGCCCGGCAACTTATATCATGCGGCCCTCGAAGGCATTTAGAAATTTAAAAAAAAACAACAACTTTGTTTTAAGTTATTTTGTTGAATTTGACAGAATTACATTTGCCGTTATGATTTTGCCGTTATGATATGATTTTGCCGTTATGATTTTGCCGTTATGATTTTGCCGTTATGATTTTGCCGTTATGATTTTGCCGTTATGATTGTTTTATCAGTTTGGATCAACTTCCTATTGGATTCTCTATTTGTTTAGACAGTTCTTGACTTTACTCATATAATGATAAAATGCGAATTTACCGATTTTAATATAGAGAAATATTGATAACAAGAAAACCAAACACTGGATCGCAACCAAATTTGACATGGTCTTTCCCCCTGACCTACAGGTGGTTCCTGGAAAGGTTGGTCAAAACCCCTTTATCACAAAAGCTGTCATTAAAAAAACCTTAAATTGTTCAGTTAAGTTTAACATATATATATATATATATTTAATGGGTACAATGTCAAGTAGTCCTAGTCAAGTTATTTTTTGTTTACACCTTTGTAATAAGCCTTTATTCTCGTGTCTCAAGTCACAAAGGTTGAGTTGTCATGCACTGCCTTGTCTCAAGTCAAATTGTTTGATTTGCCATTCACGGCCTTGTCTCAAGTCACATTGGATGAGTTGTCATTCACGACCTTGTCTCAAATCACATTGGTTGACTTGTCATTCACGGCCTTGTCTCAAGTCACATTGGTTGAGTTGCCATTCACGGCCTTGTCTCAAGTCACATTGGTTGAGTTGTCATTCACGGCCTTGTCTCAAGTCACATTGGTTGAGTTGTCATTCACGGCCTTGTCTCAAGTCACATTGGTTGAGTTGTCATTCACGGCCTTGTCTCAAGTCATATTGGTTGAGTTGTCATTCACGGCCTTGTCTCAAGTCACATTGGTTGAGTTGTCACTCACAGCCTTGTCTCAAGTCACATTGGTTGAGTTGTCATTCACGGCCTTGTCTGGAGTCACATTGTTTGAGTTGCCATTCACGGCCTTGTCTCAAGTCACATAGGTTGCGTTGTTATTTGTCTGCCATATCCGACAGTGCTACGTCGGCTAGTGGCCCAAACCCTTTAAACTTAACCCAACACAGAATTGCACGATGAATTTATCAGCCAGTCGTTAAGTAGGACGTGGGGGTGGGTCCAGATTATACGACATAAGGGGTGGGGGCAGTTCATACGACATAAGGGTGGGGGCAGTTCATACGCCATGGGCGGGGGTGGGGGTGGGCGGGGGGATTCGGTTTATACGACGCATAAATTGCAACAATCAAGGATCGGGTAACCGATAGACAACCGAGTATCGATTGGTCCAGTCTTTAAGTAAAAGGCACGGCGTAATTGGTTGATGCAAGGGGGCGGCGGTCGGCGGTACTGTGTACACTGGACAACCAGGTTGTTCCGTGACAGATGCAGGCATCGATAAATATGGCAGACCCTATCTTCGGGCCGGGTATTATCTTAAGATCGAAAAGATAGAGAAGAAGTGCGTAATAAAGAAAATGGACATTTCCTTGGCAACGAAGATTTACTTGTAATTTGGTAAACTGATAGCGGAAAACGCGGTGGGGGTAGGGATGGGGTAGGGATTGGGGGGGGGGGGTCACAAGAACATGAAATGTCGAGGTAACTAGGCAACTGTAAACAATTCATGGCATGGAACATTACGACAAAGTTAAGACGATGTCAATGAGACAAGACAAGGAGGTTATTCCGAATTGGCCATGTAACCTTTAGAAAAATTCCTAAAGCCATTTGTCAGGGATAAACTGTGCGGAGACCTAAGACTTTCGATCTCCGGGTCTTTTGCGAGGATACACTTTTTGCACCCCAACCTCATCGTATGATACGAACAAATATACCCTATAAGAACATGCAGGTTAAACTAATATGTTTTAATGACGCAAACTAACTGTTTTTGGTTTTTTTTTGCTGTATTGCTGTTGAACCATACTTGTCTCACACAAAGTTCATTATCATACACTTAAATTAATCTAACATTGAAATTCTGAACTCTGTGAATGCTTGGGGAAAAAAACTGAAACAGCCATAATGTTTTAGAAATGGAAGTGCTTCATGGCGGTTCGAATCTTCAATCGCGACCAATGCACGTGCTCGAAAAAGAGAATCGAACTCACGCTCTGACCAGTGGCTTTATACCTGCCCATTTCAGCATCAGGTTGAACAAGGGTTGCCAGGTTGGAACAGACCGCCATGGACACTGCTCTCAAGTTCATCATTTCGGAATGTTGAACTTTTGGTTTAGAACCAAAGAGATTTAATAAATTTTGATATTGTAATGAATATCTATCTTTTAAGAAGCCGGGTTTTCTTGTGTGCAGCAGGATGCAAGACACTTGAATCCCGTGCATCCAACATCCACCAACGTCGACAGCGTCCCTCGACAGCTTTATATAATCCCACTTGAAACCTCACCTTATCATTTGACCCATCATTGTTTTGAACGTCCTCCTGTATCTCTCCAGAGATGAGTAGACATCACAAAGCCAGGATCGGGATCACTACATGGCGCCCCCATTACTATGTACAGATTTTAACCTCCTCCCGCGCCCCAGACAATGAGGCTACACTGGAACCTGGGGCGCGGGGGAAGGGCTTGTGGAGTTTTGTCTCCATGGTAATGGCCGGCCCGAACCGAGTGATATTTCTTCAATCAATATTAGTCTATCCCCCTAGACCTTGAAGCCGGCCCATTTACTCATCTGCCAAAGTAAATAAGGACTTTAATGGAATGCCTGGCATATCCCGCATAAATGAATCTGGTCGGCCTGTCATGTTCCAACAATTTATTCTGATATTCAAGCCGGCCACCGGCGCAATTATTATTTTCAGAACACAAGCTCAGCCCTCACGCCTCCCCCCCCCCCCACACACCACTCCCCCACTACCCCACGCATCACTGTCCACACCAAAAAGTGAGCTGTACATTGTATCGTTAGTTCAAGGGTTCTGACACGGGGGCAGGCTACCGTAGGAAAAGAACACAAGCGGGGGTCGCCGAGGTTGAACCTTGATCACCTGACACGACCCATCGACCGGAAGTGCTGGAGTGTCAGTAAGTAAACGGGACGCGCCCAGGTATAATGGGTTCCGGTCGCTTGCGTCATATTTCTAAACCATCCTCCGGTTGTGACTCACCCGACTCCGGCCGTTGTTGACTCACAACACGGGTACTTTGTGCTATATTCTTCCGTGGACATGTAGTTCGGAGTTTCAATTTGACCTTGTTGACCAGCGGGCGCTGGGATGAGCGTGATTCATTGCAGGTTAGATATAGACACGTTGTTTGACCGTCACCTCATGCAGGTTAGACAAAGACACGTTGTTTGACCGTCACCTCATGCAGGTTAGACACAGACACGTTGTTTGACCGTCACCTCATGCAGGTTAGACACAGACACGTTGTTTGACCGTCACCTCAGGCAGGTCAGACATAGACACGTTGTTTGACAGTCACCTCATATAGGTTAGACACCTAAGCTAGAACGCGTAACATGGAATATATCCCCATCTACCAGCTGTCTGTGACATCTCAACATGGAATATATCCCCATCTACCAGCTGTCTGTGACATGTCAACATGGAATATATCCCCATCTACCAGCTGTCTGTGACATGTCAACATGGAATATATCCCCATCTACCAGTTGTCTGTGACATGTCAGCATGGAATATATCCCCATCTACGGGGTCTCCCCGCCACCAGACCTTGCGGAAGCACCCCGGGAACCTCCCCCCTGGCCTGGGAGACGTCCGGTCGACTGAAAACGCTGCATTTAAAGCGTTCGCGGTCCACTCTCCTTGGGTCTGACCGACTTTGCTTCCTCTCCGGGGGAAAGGTGTTGCGTTACCTTCCCCCATCGTCCAGAGAGTTGTCCGTTTGGGACGAAACGCTGGGACGAATCGTTCGCCTTGGAGCGGCTTTCTCAGGGCAGCTAAAATCATCGGCAAGGGTTTTAACCGCCACCCAGACCTCATATCCATTAGCGGCAACAAGTAATCATGTCATTGCGTTATTCCCGTTGCGTTGGAAGTCATGCAAGTGGCCGGGGTTTTCGGCTTCGGGAGGGAAACCTCCCTAATAGGCAGGCACGCCACGAAGAGGCAAACCCCATGTGACACCTCCGCGTTGCCTCGGTGGTGCGGGACTCTGCCTTAGAGGCGTCCAGTCGTCGTCACCCCTGCACCAGAAGAACTAAAATGGCCGAATAGATCTATTTGTGGAATGGACAATAAAAAATATACATTTATTCGTCGTGGAAACTTTCTGGCTGTTTTTTTGTGTTTTGTTTTGTTGAAACATATTCAAGAAATTCCAATGATACAGCGACAAAGACAGACATGTTTATTGTATACAATTGTTTTAATAAAATCATGATATCGTGAATGCATTATCTTGGGGAGATGTGGGTGACAGAGGCATCATGGGAAATGAATCATTAGACTTTCCATAGATTTTAACCAAATGTAATCTCAAACCCAACTGAAATCAGTGTCATTATTTAGAACCCCCAACACAAAAAAACAAAAGAAAGAAAAAGGCGTATCAACTTTCAAATGATTGTATTCATTAATTTCTAACGTTACATCCAACTGGAATAGATGTGTAACCATCACGTGACGTGACATCACCCTGGCTAAACAGTGTCATAGTTTAGCATATTTGACACGACAAAAACACGGAGCTTTGACACAAGGGGGGGGGGGAAAGAGTAAATTGAAACTAGACAAAATGGTAAAATCGCTTTCGTCGTAACTGGTGTACACTGGAAATCAGTTCATGTCGCATCTCTTGTAAAAACGAAATTGTCATGTGCGGNGGGGGGGGGGGGGGGGGGTCTTTATATTGAGGGACGGGATTTTCGGCCAACTGCAGATTTTAATTGTGGAAGGGGTGGCAAAAATCAGCGTCCGTCCCAGGTGGTACTAACCCTTGCTACGTCACTTTTTCTAATAAATCCATGACATATTTCACAACGAACTGACTGATCTTTCCATCCTCTCTCTTTGATATGTTTTCAACTCCATCTTATCTCTATGTTCTAAACTCCATCTTATCTTTATGTAATATTTTCAACACCCTCTTATCTCTATGTTTTCAACTCCATTTATGTCTATGTTTTTTTTTTAAATCCATCTAATTCTTGCATACTAATCATTAGTGAGGAAAGACTGCATCAGGTTAGGTCGAAGGAAAGATGTCCAACAAGCTACGGAAAAACGTGTCGGCAAGAAGCCTTCTTCAACGAACATACAACTGTCGCACGTTTCCAATTCATCCCTGGTATACATTACATCTACCAGCTCATTTCTTTACACTGCATTTTTTTCCTATACTTTTTACCACTTATTCTAGTACTGATCCATTTGCTGTCGTAAAGTAGACTGATTAATTTTAATTCTGTTATTCCTGTTTGACTACATAATCCAATTACTCCCCTTTGTCTCCTTTTCGCTTCTTATACAAATAGTTTCCCTTTAAGTTACATTTATTTTTACCTGTATACAAAAATTATTTTTCCCATTCACAACCTTGGCTCAAAGCATCCATGTGTTCACTTTCACGAAAATGTTAACAGTTACATCCCTCCCTTCATGTTGGCAGTAGGTTGTGTTTAGATGTTACATGCCTCCCTTCATGTTGGCAGTAGGTTGTGTTTAGATGTTACATGCCTCCCTTCATGTTGGCAGAAGGTTGTGTTTAGATGTTACATGCCACCCTTCATGTTGGCAGTAGGTTGTGTTTAGATGTTACATGCCTCCCTTCATGTTGGCAGTAGGTTGTGTTTAGATGTTACATGCCTCCCTTCATGTTGACAGTAGGTTGCGTTTAGATGCTACATGCCTCCCTTCATGTTGGCAGTGGGTTGTGTTTAGATGTTACATGCCTCCCTTCATGTTGGCAGTAGGTTGTGTTTAGATGTTACATGCCTCCCTTCATGTTGGCAGTAGGTTGTGTTTAGATGTTACATGCCTCCCTTCATGTTGGCAGTAGGTTGTGTTTAGATGTTACATGCCTCCCTTCATGTTGGCAGTAGGTTGTGTTTAGATGTTACATGCCTCCCTTCATGTTGGCAGTAGGTTGTGTTTAGATGTTACATGCCTCCCTTCATGTTGGCAGTAGGTTGTGTTTAGATGTTACATGCCTCCCTTCATGTTGGCAGTAGGTTGTGTTTAGATGTTACATGCCTCCCTTCATGTTGGCAGTAGGTTGTGTTTAGATGTTACATGCCTCCCTTCATGTTGGCAGTAGGTTGTGTTTAGATGTTTCATGTCTCTCTCCATGTTGACAGTGGGTTGTGTTTTGATGTTACATGCCTCCCTTCATGTTGACAGTAGGTTGTGTTTAGATGTTACATGCCTCCCTTCATGTTGACAGTAGGTTGTGTTTAGATGTTAAATGTCCCTCTCCATGTTGACAGTAGGTTGTGTTTAGATGTTACATGTCTCGCCCCATGTTGACAGCAGGTTGTGTTTAGATGTTACATGTCTCTCTCCATGTTGACAGTAGGTTGCGTTTAGATGTTACATGTCCCTCTCCATGTTGACAGTAGGTTGTGTTTAGATGTTACATGTCTCTCTCCATGTTGACAGCAGGTTGTGTTTAGATATTAGAGCCACTAATTAGCCATTAACTTCTCACTTCTACCACAAATGCAACATCAAAATAGGATGCTCTTCTATCTAGGGGGAGTAGAGAGCGAGAGCGTGCTAGGTGATCTAGCTGGCTAGAACCGAGATGGCACTGTTCCATCCCGTGACAGGCACATTAGCCTGCGAGTATCCTTACAACACAACAATCCCATTTTTCACCAGCTTCAATCTGCCAATGTAAACAGGGGGGAGGGGGGAGGATAGTAACTCAATGCCGTTTTAAACATGGGGGGGGGGGGGTTACTCTATGCCCATGTTATCAGGTGGGGAAGTAACTCTATGCCCATGTAATCAGGGTGGAGTTACTCTATGCCCATGTAATCAGGGGGGAGTTACTCTATGCCCATTTAATCAGGGGGAGTAACTATATGCCCATGTAATCAGGGGGGAGTACCTCTATGCCCATGTAATCAGGGGGAGTAACTCTATGCCCATGTAATCAGTGGGGGAGTAACTATGCCCATGTAATCAGTGGGGGGGGGTAACTATGCACATGTAATCAGGGGGAGTAACTCTATGCCCATGTAATTGGGGGGAGTTACTCTATGCCCATGTAATCAGGGGGGTAACTCTATGCCCATGTCATAGGGGGAGTAACTCTATGCCCATGTAATCGGGGGGAGTTACTCTATGCCCAAGTAATCAGGGGGATAACTCTATGCCCATGTAATCGGGGGGAGTAACTCTATGCCCATGTAATCAGGGAGGGAGTAACTCTATGCCCATGTTATCCGGGGGATTAACTCTATGCCCATGTAATCAGGGGGGGGAGTAGCTCTATGCCCATGTAATCAGGGGGGGGGAGTAGCTCTATGCCCATGTAATCAGGGGGGGGGGAGTAGCTCTATGCCCATATAAACAATAACAAAAAAAGAGTGGGGAGGGGGTAAGCTCTATGCACATGTAAACAAAGGGGGGGGGTAACTCTATGCCCATGTGTTGAGTAACTACACCAACAAAGAACAGGAGTTGAATTTTTGTATTAAACTGAGACAGGATGGTTCGTTGGTGGGGTGGGGGTGTCAGAGGTTGGGGGCGTGGGGAGAAGGAAGGGGGTAAATTATGAGCCAAGTTTATCGAACAGTCTCGCCCAGTCTCCGAGGAGTAAAACTGTTAGAAAGACTATCTTCTCGTATCGATCTTCTGTAATCTGGCCGCGCTGAAATCACTTGAACAATCTATCAACTCATATTATACCATAAACAATGTTAGGCCTTTTTAATGGGGGCGGCACGGAGGAGAATAGAACTGGAGTGAAAGAGACGAGAGGGGGGTAAAAAAGACGGGAGCTGGAATGAAAGAGACGGGGGGAGTGAAAGAGACGGGAGGTGGAGTGAAAGAGACGGGAGGGGGAGTGAAAAAGAGGGGAGGGGAGTGATGAGACGGGGGGTTAAAGAGACAGGAGGGGGAGTGAGAGAATCGGGAGGGGGAGTAAAAGAGACGGGAGGGG
>CAXITT010000845.1:182000-193112 GCA_964033795.1 Lymnaea stagnalis
CCCCCCCCCCACACACCTGAGACGATGACCTAGCATCCTCCCACGCCAAAATTCCAAGGTAACTTGTTCAATTTGGGGGAGGAAGGACGGGGTTTGGTCATGGAGGATGTCGCTATGATGATGTTTTAGTCCCCTTAAACTGACACCAACAGTTGTGAGACGATGATGCTAATTTCCGCCATTAAAACATCCGGGTCTTTGTCCAGCAGGGTGCGTCACGTGACCTACCCTCTTCCTTACTTCCCTTACCCCCCCCCCCTCCATCCACCCAACCTCCGTGAGACTTCTTGCCATTCATCGCTTCAAGCCGTCTTCCCCTTCATTCATGACGTCTTCACACTAAAGGGCGGGATGAGAAAGGATTACCCCAACCCCCAACCATCCTATTTCCGACCAGCTCCATTGACCAGTCATCAGTAAGGGTGAACCCGTATTTTATCAATTGTTATAGGTAATAATAATCCACAGTTTAGGTGGATGACCTTATTGCCTGTGGAGTTGTGTTTCATGTCGAAGCAAGGAGTCGTTATTTTTCAGAACGATTCGTAAACTTCAGACTCCTGACGTGATATTGGTAGCAATGACTTCAGACTCCGGAAGCGATATTGGTAGCAATGACTTCAGACTCCGTAGGTGATATTGGTAGCAATGACTTCTATTGGTAGCAATGACTTATATTGGTAGCAATGACTTCAGACTCCGGAAGGGATATTGGTAACAATGACTTCAGACTCCGTAAGTGATATTGGTAGCAATGACTTCAGACTCCGGATGTAATACTGCTAGCAATGACTTCAGACTCCTGGTGTGATATTGGTAGCAATTAATTCAGACTCCAGATGTGATACTGGAAGTAATGTCCGGAAACAAATAGTAGAACGTCATGATGAACATAAAAGTTCATTTCTAGTCGTCACGTAGACGAATCCAAATCGAAGTCTGAAATCAGACTCCTTATGTTTGTCTGACTCCATCCCTACCTACAACAGTGTCCTACGGCTACTGGATTGTCTGACTCCATCCCTACTTACAACGGTGTCCTACGGCTACTGACTGTGAACACTGGTTGACACAATACCAGCGACTAGTACTTTTGTCTTTAAGGGCGTGTGTGTGTCTTTATCCCCGGCAGGTCAAACGTGTACTCACGCCAGGGACCAGCGGTAGAGGTGGAGGTCAAAGTTCTACTCACCCCAGGGACCAAAGTTAGGGGTGGAGCTTTGTGTCTCACCTAATCTTAGGTGACATCCCAGCCTCTCGAACAGGTGGCCGGCCAGCTTAGATCCAAGCTGACCTAGGTAAATCATTTTTTAAAGCCATCTGTCTTACGAAAAAAAGGTCTTAAAAGATGGGGGGGGGGGGTAGAGATCATTCTAGAAAATATCAATGGTTCTCAAAATGAGTGATAACGTAATCCCAATGATAAGGACGTTGTGATCTCATTCAATAGTGTCGACAAAACTATTGTTAATTCTGAATATTATATTGATATAAAATTGGTTAGTTTTCGGATAAGGAAGAAAAGTTCTTGTAATGTATACTAATGTATGTATCGCCCTAACAAAAACAAAGTGATGGCCTTCTTTTAATTGTCGTAGCCACCTGGTCTAACACGAGACACTTTTTTTTAAAATATTTTTAAAAGAACCCATTTGAAGAGTAAGAATAAAATGAAAAGTGTCCATATTCTCAAGAAGGTTGCAAGGACATCGGGGGAGTTGACCGTGTTCGAAATACGATGATAACTTAACAAGTTCAGAAGAAAAAAAATAGAGTTATAGACATTGGAGAAAATTGTCACAGACTTTCAACTTCGAGAACCGCTGGGGTGTGATTTTTGTCTAAAAGTATTCTGAGCCGTTCGCTGACCCCTTACAAATCTTTCAAATCTTTTCAATTGACCCACGACGTGGTCAGATGACATGACAGGGGGCCCTCGGACCTACCTATTGTCACAGTCACAATGGACTTTTGTGGACCTTCAGCTCCAGGCGTCTGTCCGAAATTGTCAACCCTTCCCACTGTATATCTCCCGTGTCTTTGTCTCCCTTTATCTCCAGCCGTTATCTCCCTTTACATAGACATGCTGCCTAATGTATTCATTTAATCGGTTGTCTCTCTTTCTCTCCCCCGAGTTCTCACACTCCTGGTGCGTCCATTCATCGGCGCGGCGCACCATGACAACCAGTGCGTACCGTGAGACCAGTAGTAGCGGCCGCCGGTGAAGGTTGGTGTGGTGAAGAAGTGAATAGAAACTGTCAGCGGGCATGTATCACTCTACAACGGGAACAAAGAGGTCCCGGCAGAGGACACGAGTCAGTGTCCGAAGGGTCAGTCTCTTCAGTTTTGACATACGCCTCATACCCATACGTATACTTGGGAGGCTTCCTACGAAGTAGAATTGCCTCACGTCATGAATCAAAGAGAGAGATAAAGTAGAAAGACAGAAAAGAAAGATACAAAGAAAGTAAGAAAGAAAACAAATTAAGGAAGAAAGAAAGAAATTAAGAAAGAAAGAAAGAAAGATAGAAAGAAAGAAAGAAAGAAAGAAAGAAAGAAAGAAAGAAAGAAAGAAAGAAAGAAAGAAAGAAAGAAAGAAAGAAAGAAAGAAAGAAAGAAGGAAAGGAAATGAAAGGAAAGGAAAGGAAAGGAAAGAAAGGAAAGGAAAGGAAAGAAAGGAAAGAAAGGAAAGAAAAAAGGAAGAAAGAAAGTAAGAAAAAAAGTAAAATAGAAAGAAACAAGAAAAAAGAAAGAAAAAGGACAGAAAGAAGGAAGGAAGAAATAAGTAAGATATACATTTTAAAAAGTAAGAAAGAAAGAAAACAGAAAGAAAGAAATTAAGCAAGAAAGAGATATAGAAAAAAAGAAAGAAAGAAATTAAGCAAGAAAGAGATATAGAAAAAAAGAAAGAAAGAAAAAAAAAAGAATTAAAAAGCAAGAATTAGAATCAAGAATTAATTCTTGGTTTAAACGAAAGAAAGCAACTGGCTTTCCCCAGGCATCCGGCCCCTTCAATGTAGCAGTGGAAATCCTTAAGACAATGTTCAACATTAAACCCGAAAAGACAATAGCCGGATCACTTTGCCTTGTTCTCTGCCCACGACACACAGGGGACTTGAGACTAGGAACAAACACGGCCTGGACAAGAAGAAAGTTGAACCATCATAATGACAACGTGTTTGGCGCCATATTTGGACTAATGTTCAAGAGAGATTCAAACCCTCCCCCTTCCCCAATCAAAAAAAAAAAAAGGCCATTGTCTTCAACACACAAGATTTCCAGTGTCCATTTCGGATTGCTGTCCGACCATGTTTGCTGAGCGGTTGGGTCTTTGAATTGATTGTAATACATACTCGCCGTCTTTTGTGTTTGAAAAGGGAGGAAAAAAAATCTTATTTCCTGCTGTGTTACATGTCAGACGAACCACAACAAAAGCAAGGCGCGAGACTACTTCATCAAGATACATTATTATCAAAATATCGGATCCGATGACGTCATTGGGCGTCTTTAACTTTAACCTTGTTCAAACTCACCGGCCAGTCTTTTCTTATTGAATGTGAAGGGTGCGCAAAATTAACAAGATCGGCGTTTATTTACATTGCTCCCCCTCCCCAACATATACAGGTTCTAACGGCACCCTACCCACCAAACACAGGTTCATATGGCATCCTCAACCAGCATACAAAGGTTCATATGGCGCCCCCCAAACCCCAAACACAGGTTCATATGGCATCCTCAACCAGCATACAAAGGTTCATATGGCGCCCCCCAACCACCATAAACAGGTTCATATGTCACCCTCAACCAGCATACAAGGTTCATATGGCGCCCCCGTACCAGCATACAAAGGTTCATATGGCACCCTCTTCCAGCATACACAGGTTCATATGGCACCCTCAACCAGCATACAAAGGTTCATATGGCACCCTCAACCAGCATACAAAGGTTCATATGGCACCCTCAACCAGCATACACAGGTTCATATGGCACCCTCAACCAGCATACAAAGGTTCATATGGCACCCTCAACCAGCATACACAGGTTCATATAGCACCCCCCCAACCAGCATTCACAGGCTTATTTGGCGCCCCCAACCAGCGCACACAGGTTCATATGGCGCCCCTACCTGGCATATAAAAGTTCACATTACGCCCCATCCAGAATGCTCAGGTTCACATGGCTCCCCATCAAGAATCAAGCAGTCCCTTTTTCAAACGGCACCCCAGCCAACGCTCCTTTCCCCAGAACGAATGACCATTCTACGAATGATGGGTGTCATCATCACCTGTAGCCGCCCCCATATACGCACCCCTTTTCCACAAGGCTGCGAAAGCCCTGGAATTAGCAAAGAATATATCCTCTCTAGTGTCAGCGTCTGCGCGGCCGTGGTCCCTAAATCACAGGGTGTATATTCGAAAAACATCTAAAAGTGAGATGGCCTGTCACTGAGAACCTATGACCGTGGCCAGGCCTGGAAGTGAGAATCAAATTTAAGATCGGACAAAATTTCGTCACAATAATATTTTGGGGCAGTGTCCTTCAGCATTCGCATATTCTCGGGACGATGAATTCCTCAAGAACAATGTCATAAGCTCTGTGCCCTGACAAATCCAACACAGAAAGATGTATTCTATGCCAGAGTATGCCCCTGTTGTTTCTCATTATTTTGACATGTTTACAAACACCCAAGTCTTGGCATTTCCAAGAAGTCGGCCTATATGTAGATTGTACTTTCAAACTTATATGTAGATTGTACTTTCAAACTTATATGTAGATTGTACTTTCAAATGTATATGTAGATTGTACTTTCAAACTTATCTGTAGATTGTACTTTCAAACTCATATGTAGATTGTACTTTCAAACTTATATGTAGATTGTACTTTCAAACTATATGTAGATTGTACTTTCAAACTCATATGTAGATTGTACTTTCTAACTTATATGTAGATTGTACTTTCAAACTCATATGTAGATTGTACTTTCAAAGATCCCATGCGAGTTTTGCAATCCACGGAATCACGCGAGTCTACGTTTTGTACAAAGAGTCAACAAACAAACCTAGAAATGGTCTGATGATTAGAAGATGGGGGGTGGGGGGTTGGGGGAGAGGGTAGAGATGACCAGCAGGGGACGGTAGGGCGGAGGCCTGGTGGTGCTGGAAGCAGGTCAAGGTAACCAAAAAAAATTATAAAGGTGCTGTATTTCGGTGTTTGTTTGGAGATCTCCCTGGCGTGGAGATCTTCGCGTGGGCAGTCCATCTTTTGTGGCCAGGTGGGAAACGTTACACAAAGGGGATGTACCAAAGTCAAGGCTGCTCCGCGCCGCTCTGACCCATCCCACTTCCTCTATCTGTCCGAGTACCCGACCCGGCCCGATTGTTACGCCACACGGACGCCGTGGTAGATTTGTTGCAACCGCGGGTTCATTTATCCATCCACTTCGTATGTACGCATTAAAAAAATATTCCCTTAAATATTAGCCCCGTGGCTCTTCCGGGAGAATTAATAGGCACATTCTATAGACATACGTTTTAAATCAGCTTTGGCCAGGTTTAGCGTAGCCCGGTACTTACTCAAGCGGTAGTGACTCAAGCCGTAGTGATGATAGCAGAGAAAGGACACGCGGCTTTGATAACAGCGGAGAAATTAAATGATACATGACTTTGATAACAATAGAGAAAACTCAGAAATGATAGATGACTTTGATAACAGTAGAGGATCTGAGAAATGATGCATGACGTTGATAGCAGTAGAACAAAACTCATAAATGATACATGACTTTGATAACGATAGAGAGAGCTCAGAAATGATACATGACTAGAGAACAGCATGTATATGATACATGACTTTGATAATAAGCAGGCAGAGAGACAGAGACATGAATTATTGATGACTACAGAAATGAAAAGCTTTTGTTTTAGACATGCATTCGGTTGCTCTTCTTTACATCTGTCTATAAACAAATTTTACTTCATTTTTTTTAATACGTGTGGTCTTCTTTGTGTTGTAATATTTTTTTTAAATATTTTATTAGAGATTGAATAGCAACTAAAAGAATGAGGAATATTTCTTTTTATTTCAAATGTCTAACTGTTCTTCCTTTCCTTTCAAGTAGTAAACATGGCCAACACTGAGGCAGGAAACATTTAAAAGATGACTTTCACCAGCGACGGGGCTTTGGTGATGTTGCTTCCACTCTTACCCCCATACCCCCACTCACCTTTTCCCTCACCCTATGTCCATTGTGAACCAAGTCAGTGCCAAAAGATGGAGGTGAAAATGTGTTAGCGCTGGGAATTTCCCCTCGGGGTGGGGGTGGTTGTGTGTGTGTGGGGGGGGGGGGTGAGTACGATTGTGAACCAAGTCAGTGCCAAAAGATGGAGGTGAAAATGTGTTAGCGCTGGGAATTTCCCCTCGGGGTGGGGGTGGTTGTGTGTGTGTGGGGGGGGGGTGTTAGTACGTGATCTCGGGGTGTCCACTCTGGGGGAGGAAAGTTGAGGAGCGGAAACCTACAAGTCAAACAACTGACCTAAGATTGACCCATTATCGTCTGACCTATGCTGGCTTTATTACTGCAGGTGTGTGTGTGGGGGGGGGGGCTCGGGCAGTCGAAAGAAGTCTACACGAATAGATAATGATTGTAAGATGGAACATTTTATCATTGCAGTGTGGGAAAAGACAGTCTACATGAAAACATAACGACCTTTCGGGTGGGATGTTAGAAATTACAATGGCGCAGTGTAAAACATGAGATGAGTCGAGTTATAGTTCAACAGTGAGTACTACTAACTGGTAGTGATGTATATCTTTGAATAGTTATAGTCTAATATATTTCACACATTTACGAAGATACCGGTACTGCTAAGTTGGATCAAGAAAGGGCTCAATCCACGGGGAATTACATATTTAAGAGATTATCCGGGACGTGGTTATCTTAGCGTACGTGGGTTTGGTATATGCAAGGTTTACACAAAAATTGTGACTTAATGCACATTTTATTATTAAAATTTCGCGTCTGATTGGTCCAACGGTTCACGTTTGCCATCCAATTTTTTACTTGTAACGGCTACTGGACAGCGGGTGTGTTTATGAGTGGTCTCAAGATGGCACTCAAGTCAAGCTCCCAGGAATTTATATTTCTCCGTGAATTGTTTCTTCCAAAGGTCCAAGCCGTGGGTGACAGGTGAACCCCTATCAGAGCAAACCGTTGGCCCAGATTTGACACACAATCACTGTAAACCAATCCTCCCTTGATGCTGACCTTGATCATACCTATGGTCCGGCGACTGACCGTAGCTAGGTCCACAATGGAGCATTAGTGTCAACGCGAGGACGGGTGAAGAGGGGGTTGGGGTTGGGGTGTGGGGGGGGGTGCCCTTCATTGATATCACCCGTTGTGCTAGGGTCGGTAAGCTATTCTTTCCATACTGGGTGTCAGGCGGTGGTGGCCTTGAACAATTTAACCTTGACGTTACAAAATATATTACTAACAGGGCCGGGTGGGGGGGGGGTAATTTTGAGATGCGGAAGTAATAGGCCCAACCTATTAAGTCACACAACCAGTTGGAATACCTATTGTGCTAACCAGACTATACTATGAGCGTAAGTATCAAGTCACAATCATATGCCGTCATTAGTCCCAGCCAGCTACTGAACTACTTGCAAACCTTTGCCTTGTCTCTCTGCCAATACATTGAACACTCCTTTCAGAACAAATCACAATTCATCCGTGGTTATTGCATTCGTAAATATTGAATTTGCAAGTCTGCATCTTTGTATTCATGTTGATGCAGCAAGTCTGCATCTTTGTATTCATGTTGATGCAGCAAGTCTGCATCTTTGTATTCATGTTGATGCAGCAAGTCTGCATCTTTGTATTCATGTTGATGCAGCAAGTCTGCATCTTTGTATTCATGTTGATGCAGCAAGTTTGATGCGTTACATTCATATTGAAAAAAAAAGCAAGTTGCATCATTATATATATTCATGTTGATAAAGCAAGTTGCATCATTATATATATTCATGTTGATAAAGCAAGTTGCATCATTATATATATTCATGTTGATAAAGCAAGTTGCATCATTATATATATTCATGTTGATAAAGATATTTTGCTTGACACCAAGAACTTGTTGATTGAACCCAATCCTCGGACCATGGAACAGGAACAGGAACCCGGTACCAAGTCCACTTCTTACAGAGTCGACAACATCTTTCACGACGGACCTTTTGTCAAACTACTGTATTTGACTCGGCACGGAATCATGGCTCAAATACAATGGCTCCATGGCCCTAGATAACTGTGGTGGGACGGGAAGTGGTTTGAGATGTTGTCCATGACAGCGAGAAGACCAAGTTCACCAGACTTGTAAATATTGGTCACATGCAACCTATATAATGACCAAATACAACCTATCTAATGACCAAATACAACCTATCTAATGACCACAAGCAACCTATCTAATGACCACATTCAACCTATCTAATGACCACATACCACATTTTACAATAATCTACCCTACCCTATCAAAACCCTTTCATTTCTCACCTACAGAGGTTGGTTGCACTCTCTCCAAAACAGACAACTAAACTTAAATTATTTCGCTAACTTCACTCATTGTCTCCCATTCCCGTTGAATTACACCCCCCCCCCCCAACTCCTTTTTTTTTATCCCATAAGCAAAATTCACTGAGGTGGGGGGGGGGGTGGGGGGGTCGGGGGTCGTCCGTGATTTCTATTAAAAGATCAAGGCGTGGATAGCAGACACGACGTGGTGGGGTTCAGATCTTCAACCCGTGTTACTGCGCATACAATGTGAGGGAGGCCTTCAACACATTCTCTACTCTATCTAACGGCGTTAACAAATCACACTGTTATTTAAAAGAACATTGTCTCTACTCTGTCCAAAGGCCAAGCCCAAACGACACAGTTATTTAGCACTCGGACGCCCTTTAGTAACGTTACATGACACATGTGGCCGACATATATAAGGCTTGATCTCTACCAACCGATGGCCTTCAAATACATAACAACAACCACAACCAAATAAATGCCACTACCAATTCTGCGCCTAATTCTGTTTTGACTGTTTGTCCACTGAAGAAGGCTTCTTGTTTGTCGATACGTTCGATGTTTCGTTGTTTTTTGTTTTTGTTTTTTTGTTGTTTTTTTCTTTGCGTGTGGAGGTTCTCTCCATAAATTTGTTTCCATTATTTCCTGTTACCTATCATGATTGCAGTCTCCCCCCCCCCTCCACCCTTACTACCTAAATAGAGAGTAGGCAGACTTGGAATGTTGGTACTACTCCTTATTGCCCCAAAATTTCCTCGGGGGGCAATGCATACTAAAATGTAGACTGTAGTAATAGGTTCCCCGCACCCCCCCCCCNTTACGTTTTTCCAGCCACGCCTCCACCCAGCCCAGCGATTATCTGCTCCGCGCCGCCCCTTCCCTTTGGTCCCACCGTGCCAGGTAATTGAGGCAGCGCCCTTGGCCGGCGTTATCTTACAGTGGTCTGCTTATTTGTTCATCTTTGAGAGAAGGTGTGCCGTGTATTAGAGGCATTAGGACCCCGGGGGTTAGTTCCTCCCGGCGTGCTGTTTGGTGGATTAGGTCAGTCGGGGGTGGGGGGGGGGGGCTATGATGCGTGGGAGTTCGAGTTGGTAGCCGAACGGTGGGTATGTACCCAAAGATGGGGAGGGGGGGGGGGTGAAAGCTATGTTTGGGTAGCTGAAGGTTGGATGGATCGCCTAATGATGAGTAGGTAATCAAAAGATTGGGTAGGTACGGGTGTCAAAAGATGGGTAGGTACTAGGTACGGGTAGTCAAAAGAAGGGTAGGTACGGGTAGTCAAAAGATGGGTAGGTACGGGTAGTCAAAAGATGGGTAGGTACGAGTAGTCAAAAGATGGGTAGGTACGGGTAGTCAAAAGATTGGTAGGTATGGGTAGTAAAAAGATGGGTAGGTACGGGTAGTTAAAAGATGGGTAGGTACGGGTAGTCAAAAGATGGGTAGCTACGGGTAGTCAAAAGATGGGTAGGTACGGGTAGTTAAAAGATGTGTAGGTACGGGTAGTTAAAAGATGGGTAGCTACGGGTAGTCAAAAGATGGGTAGGTACGGGTAGTCAAAAGATGGGTAGGTACGGGTAGTTAAAAGATGGGTAGCTACGGGTAGTCAAAAGATGGGTAGGTACGGGTAGTCAAAAGATGGGTAGGTACGGGTAGTCAAAAGATGGGTAGGTACGGGTAGTCAAAAGATGGGTAGGTACGGGTAGTTAAAAGATGGGTAGGTACGGGTAGTCAAAAGATGGGTAGCTACGGGTAGTCAAAAGATGGGTAGGTACGGGTAGTCAAAAGATGGGTAGGTACGGGTAGTCAAAAGATGTGTAGGTTGTCAAAAGATTGTTATGTAGTCAAAAGTTGGGTCAGCAGCTAAAAGATAGGTAAGTTGCCAAATGATGTTTAGGGAGCCTATTGATGGGTAGGTTGTCAATGATGGGTAGTAGCCAAATGATGGTTTGGTAGTCAAAAGGTGGGTAGTGCTAAATTTATTATGTATCAAAGCAAGTCAATGGGTCATTACTTTTCCAAAAAAATGTGTATCCACATATCATGACCTAGGATATAGTTAACATAATGACTTGTAACAACATATTATAACTATTCTTTTTTTTAAAGTACTTGAGTTTATGAATGTTCATATGGAAATTGTGTGCTTGTCTTGATACACTGACAACAGCCCCCCCCCCGACACACACACCTTATTTTTACACACACACACACAATCCTTTTTTCACCTTATTCTGTAACAGCAAAGTGGCTAGAAAAGTCTAAAGATCATCTTGCCTTTCCATTGTTATTGTAACTTTAGCAAGCACAATATAAGACTGTAAATATCTCTTTACTTGAAAGATATCCTTTTTGGACTCCATAGACTTGAGCATTCCATAAAGTGGGTCCGCTCTTAAATTTAAGATCACTATTGATCAAGGTCACGTGATCACGTTATGGGTTTTAAAAATTGGGGGGGGGGGGGGAAAAAAAATCCGGGGGTTTTTTTTAGGAAGAGGTTCCCATTTTTTTCAAAACCGTTTTAAATGCCCGTACCCAAC
>CAXITT010000845.1:193234-219475 GCA_964033795.1 Lymnaea stagnalis
AGAACTGTCACAAGTCAAAACTTAGAGAACTGTCACAAGTCAAAACTTAGAGAACTGTCACAAGTCAAAACTTAGAGAACTGTCACAAGTCAAAACTTAGAGAACTGTCACAAGTCAAAACTTAGAGAACTGTCACAAGTCAAAACTTAGAGAACTGTCACCAGTCAAAACTTAGAGAACTGTCACAAGTCAAAACTTAGAGAACTGTCACAAGTCAAAAATTAGAGAATTGTCACAAGTCAAAACTTAGAGAACTGTCACAAGTCAAATGCATTTTGTTCCTGTTAAGTGAAAGTTTTTAATAAACTTTTAAAGTTTACAAGGCACAAAATGTGATATATTTATTTAAAAATGTATAAAAAAAACTATTTCAAACTCTAAGATTTCCAAGAACTTACAAGGTAAGAAAAAATCATCATGCTTGAAAACAAAAACTGAAGGGTTATCGAATTTCAATAAATCAAATTCAAATAAACTTGCATACTAAAAATCAAAGGAACAATGTGCCTTTACGTTTCACTGTCATATCTGAATAACCCACAAATCTTTCAACCGCCAGGGTTAACAGTGTTAACACACTCTCTTAAACTTAAAAGTATGACCAACGGCGCAATGGTACTTTAACATAAACATTTTCAATCGTTTCGTGTGGTAAATCCACAGGGAAAAAGCTAAATTCATGGTATCAAAGAGTTTAGATTATTAGGATTACTGGAATGTGATGTGATGATCTTTACAAAATGGGAGTTAGTACACAGCAGCATTATATATTAGTATCTGAATAATTTTCTAATAAAATTACTGTGTTTTTGGTGCACAGCTGTTTAAATTGATCCGATTAAAGGATTGTTAAACAACAAGTTTTTTTCTATTGCCTTAAGTAAACATCAAGGGTTATGACTGGTATTACCATCAGCGCAAAACTATCAAAGACAGCAAGGAACATTTTGAACCAGACACTAAAATAAATGTAAAAAATATATTAAAGAGAATAAGAGAATGAAGGCTTGGTAAAAATCTTTTTGAATTTGAATGTTAGTATATTACTGTATATGGCAGTATTAAAAAGATTACATTTAATCTAATATGATGCTGAAATGTGGTATGGTCATTTAAAATGCTTTCATTTTTTTTTAAATTGAATGAGGAAAACTATTCTAAATAATTTTAATAACATAAACTCTAAAAGATTTTAATCCATTTTGTTTTAACGGTAAGCTTAAAAGCATCCATATTTAGAATTAAGCCTCACACATTTTCAAGATCAATTTTTCACCACAGACAATGGATGACAGAAAGCTTAATAATTGTTGTTTTTTTTTACATGCTTGAAATTAAACTAAAAATCAATAGTCTCCTGAAATAAATGATTTACCGGTTTGACATTTCCCACTGATCTTGTAAACACTGGCAAGCCACTGCCGCTGGTCAGACATATCAGGTATGCAGCCATTCCTTAGTTACAATCCAACTTTTTCAAAAAAAGAAAGAAAAAAAGCTTTGATGAAGAATGTTAAAATAGTTAAAACAATAAACATAAAATTATTTTAAAATTGTGGTCACATCCTTATTTTAATTCAAAACTGTAGTACAGGTAGTTTTTGAACTTAGGCTATTGAAAATATCTGAATTTACACACAAATATTAAATCATTTTATAATTGTGTTTATTTTTAACTTTTTACTTTTTCATATTGTTTTTTCTCTTAGAATTCTTTCAAATTTACTTTATGTTCATAAAACAAAGTAAGGTTAAACCTGAAAAAATAAACGCAACAAAACAATGAACGTGAATTAAAAAATAGCACTTAGCTGAGAAGTAGTATCCAAGAGGGCAGCAAATGTAAGTGCTATTTTTTAATTTTATTCTGTTTTCTCTGTTTGTTAGCTGACAAAGGCTTCCTGGAGACACATTCGTTGTTTTGTTGCGTTCATTTTTTCAGGTTAATCCTTACTTTGTTTAAATAATTTCTTATTGTCCTAACCTGTTTGCAGTCTTTCCCCTTATTACCCTTTATTTTATAATCATAGGGTAGGGGTGGGCAAGCTACAGCCCAGGGGCCATATGCGGCCTGGCCACTGATGTTATGCGGCCCCGAGGGCATTTAGAAATAATAAAAAATTACTTCCTTTTCAAGTTACCTTGTTGAATTTTACAGAATTTCATGTACTGTTATGATTGTTTTAACAGTTTTTATAAAATTTCTTTCCAATTTTATATTTTTGTAAACAGTCCTTGACCTTTGTAATGTATGGCAAAATACATATGCGGCCCTCCAATCGCTTTTCATTTGTCATTGTGGCCCTACGCTCACAAAGTTTGCTCACCCCTGTCATTGGGTATTGTTAAAACGTAACGTAAAGACAGTATTCAACACAGTGTTTTAAAGCATATGACCACTAAAATATAAAATCGCATATTATGCAAACACTGCATGTATTAAAGTGCTTTGGCTTTGATGCAAAACAAACAAAAACATAGAATAATGTCATTTAGGAACAGAATTTGTTCATAAATGGAGTGCTGTCTTATTTGTAATAGAATTACACAACGAAACATATCGATGTTTTGCCTCTGACAGTAAATTTAAAATTATTTTAATAAGTTAGTAACTTAGTTACTATACTATAATAATCATATCATAAATTAATCTTTAACTTTAGTTTAAAATAAATGTTAATAATATGATAATGATTAGATACATTGGTAAAAAAAAAAAAAAACTATTTAATGCAAGCCGCCAGATGATTCAAGAAGAATAAAAGTATTGACATTGGCATTGAATCATTGACTCTCACCCATGCATGCATGCATTAGCCTATAGTATAGCTGTATAGTATAAGTATAATTGTAAAGCTCATAGCCGTAGCCTGATCATGCCTTATGTTCAAGCATGTAAGTGTAAGGTATTTCACTAAAAGTTAGGCTACTCCAAGGCTTATTTAATTTAGTATATTTAGTATTGTATTAAAATGTATTATTTAATATAGGCTTAGAAGCTAGAAGTAAGTTAGGTTATGATGTACTTACTTGAATTTGAATTGCGAATTTTAAGTACCGGTAGTAGTAGCAGTGAAAGTAGTATTAAACAGAAAATATGCCTAAGCCCCAAATGAAACTTGTAATTAAATATTTAACATTATAGATTTTAGTTTCTAAGCATTTTTGTACTTTTTTTTTGTTGTAAGTTGCTTCTTAATCAAGTCAAAACTACAAATCTATTATAGAAAAAATGTTGGCAGCCATTTGTAAACAAAAATCAAAGTCGTCTCCCCTTTATTAGATTTTATAAAAATATGATTGTTTAAAGTATTATTAGTTACAGAACAAATTGCAACGTTTACCGTGTGAAATAAAATAATTTTTTTTTTTTTTAATATTCGTACAAGTTTTCTATAGACTATATGTGGTCCTGCGTTCAAGCCGTGTGAAGTAAGTAAAAAGTGGAACAAGAAATGTTTAGCTTGAAGAAAAGACAGAAAAATTAAATTGGACGTTTCAGCTAAATGCCCTTTTCACCGCAGATAATACAAAACAAGAAATAACAATTTTTTTTAAAAATTAAAATCTTTAGTGTTCCACATTACAATGTAACTTTCTCCGACTCTGTGTTGAAATAAAGGCTTAATATCAAAAACGGAAGTTAAGTTGTTCAAAATCAAAACGTGCCACCCACATGATTATGTGGTGCAAACTTTCAAAGTATACTAAGTTAAGTATTATTAATGTAAAATTGAAGACCACCAGTAAGAAAGTATTTGATTGATTCCATTTGGTGATATGCCTTGGTGTAAAAAAAAAATGGAAATTAATTTGTTTTCATTCTTCACTCTCGCTGGTGCATTAGTGCAAGAAATTAGAACCGTAGTGGATACATTTGGTGTGCCCCCTTGTTCACACTGTTGAAATGGGATAAGTTAGGCGATTGGATTGTATCACAAGCAATATGTAATATTATTTTCGTTAACTTATATTTCATTCAATGAAGTATTTGATCTATAACTATAAATATGATTTATATAAATTATAAATATAATTGTTGATACAAGCCTTGCATCATATGTTAAAAGTTCTAGCAATTAACACTCATCATAGATTTTTAGTTATAACTGAATATCACCAATGATGATAGTGTAGAATCGTATTTAATATATAAAATAGAAATGTTCATTTGAATAATTTTGTTTATTTTTTTTTTAAAATCCTAACAAAGACGTTTGCTAATCCTCGAGATCAAGCCGGTAGTTGGGCATGCATCAGCCATTCGACCCTGATACAGAGAAAGAAGTCATAATGATAAATAGCCTACCTGAAAATGTGCATTTATGAGTGGAAGAATTTAGTAGCCCCCTTTGATCTATGCACTTGAAATACATGACATGGGGACTGAAGTTTTATTAAAGTTATATGGATGAAATATTAGCCAAATAAAATTAACATTATTTTGAAGAAAAAAAAATGATAAGTAAATTAAAAGGAAGATTTACTCCTGGCAAAGTCATGGAATAACCCGCATTCTGCTTAAAGTGAAGATCCACTTCTGGAAAAGTCATTGGAAGCCTGCGTTCTTCTTAAAAGAAAGATTTATTCTCGGATACGTCCTAGATTAGCCTACGTCCTGCTTACGTCTCATTCTCGCCCTAAGCTGAAAAAAAAATTATTTGGACGGGCTCTAAGGAACGCGTTTGTCTTATTTCATGATCTGTATGATAGATCTTTTGTCTTATTTCATGATCTATATAATAGATCTTTTGTCTTATTTCATGAACTATATAATATTATCTATATAATAGATCATTTCTTTTATTTCATGATCTATATACCAGATCTTTTGTCCTATTTCATGATCTATATAATAGATCTTTTGTTTTATTTTGTTGAGTTTCTTTCAAAACTATGAGCATGCAAAGTGCGTATTAAAAATAAGTCAATGTAGCTTTCATTTAGTTTTTGTGCATAGTCTATGACTAACATTTGGCACATGACTTGGTCTATGACTAACATTTGGCACATGACTTGGTCTAAGACTAACATTTGGCACATGACTTGGTCTATGACTAACATTTGGCACATGACTTAGTCTATGACTAACATTTGGCACATGAATTGGTCTATGACTAACATTTGGCACATGACTTGGTCTATGACTAACATTTGGCACATGACTTGGTCTATGACTAATATTTGGCACATGACTAGGTCTCTGACTAACATTTGGCACATGACTTGGTCTATGACTATTGCAATTATGTGGAAGCCAAATAACCGATTAAGTACATAAGTGAACTTTAACCTTCCAGTGGGAAGCAAGGAGACAAACATTGTCCTATGACTTACGTCCAAAGATTGCTTGTAGCACTTGTGGTTTAGGCGTATGTAAATAGTAATTACCAGGATTGGGTCTAGCAGTTGCGGTTCGGGCATATGCATAAAGTAATTACAAAGGTTGGGTGTAGCAGTTATGGTTCAGGCATATGCATAAAGTAATTACAAAGGTTGGGTTTAACAGTTATGGTTCAGGCATATGCATAAAGTAATTACAAATGTTGGGTGTAGCAGTTATGGTTCAGGCATATGCATAAAGTAATTACAAAAGTTGGGTGTAGCAGTTATGGTTCAGACATATGCATAAAGTAATTACAAATGTTGGGTGTAGCAGTTATGGTTCAGGCATATGCATAAAGTAATTACAAATGTTGGGTGTAGCAGTTATGGTTCAGGCATATGCATAAAGTAATTACAAATGTTGGGTGTGGCAGTTATGGTTCAGGCATATGCATAAAGTAATTATAAATGTTGGGTGTGGCAATTATGGTTCAGGCATATGCATAAAGTAATTACAAATGTTGGGTGTAGCAGTTATGATTCAGGCATATGCATAAAGTAATTACAAATGTTGGGTGTAGCAGTTATGATTCAGGCATATGCATAAAGTAATTACAAATGTTGGGTGTAGCAGTTATGGTTCAGGCGTATGTATATAGTAATTACAAAGTTGGTTGCTAATTTTCAAAAAATACTTTGTTTAAAAAGGGTTTCGTATTTGTTTATTAAGACAAATGTCTGTGTGACGTCATCTGTGTGACGAATATATGTGACGTATATATGTGACGTCATCTGTGTGACGTATATATGTGACGTATCTATATGACATTTCTATGTGACACATCGATGTGACGTATCTATATGTGACGTGTCTATGTGATTTTTTTTAAGTGATTGATGTCTTTCATGTATCTTTGTGATGCATCTAGGTATTTCACAATTGCAGGATGATAACACCTTTGATGCATTTGCATAGTTTCACTTGAAACAGATTGCTTACAATTACAGATGTACAATTCATTACAACATCTTCACTACAACACCTTCACTACAACACCTTCACTACAGCACTTTCACTACAACACCTTCCCTACAACACCTTCCCTACAACACCTTCACTACAACACCTTCACTACAACACCTTCCCTACAACGCCTTCACTACAACGCCTTCACTACTACACCTTCACTACAACGCCTTCACTACAACGCCTTCCCTACAACACCTTCCCTACAACACCTTCACTACAGCATCTTTACTACAGCATCTTTACAACAGCATCTTTACAACAGCATCTTTACTACAGCATCTTTACTACGGCATCTTTACTACAGCATCTTTACTACAGCATCTTGACAACAGCATCTTTACTACAGCATCTTTACAACAGCATCTTTACAACAGCATCTTTACAACAGCATCTTTACTACAGCATCTTTACAACAGCATCTTTACAACAGCATCTTTACTACAGCATCTTTACAACAGCATCTTTACAACAGCATCTTTACTACATCATCTTTACAACAGCATCTTTACTACAGCATCTTTACTACAGTATCTTTACTACAGCATCTTTACTACAGCATCTTTACAACAGCATCTTTACAACAGCATCTTTACAACATCATCTTTACAACAGCATCTTTACAACATCATCTTTACAACAGCATCTTTACAACAGCATCTTTACTACAGCATCTTTACAACAGCATCTTTACAACAGCATCTTTACAACAGCATCTTTACTACAGCATCTTTACTACAGCATCTTTACTACAGCATCTTTACAACAGCATCTTTACTACAGCATCTTTACTACAGCATCTTTACAACAGCATCTTTACAACAGCATCTTTACTACAGCATCTTTACAACAGCATCTTTACAACAGCATCTTTACTACAGCATCTTTACTACAGCATCTTTACTACAGCATCTTTACAACAGCATCTTTACTACAGCATCTTTACTACAGCATCTTTACAACAGCATCTTTACAACAGCATCTTTACTACAGCATCTTTACAACAGCATCTTTACAACAGCATCTTTACAAAAGCATCTTTACAACAGCATCTTTACAACATCATCTTTACAACATCATCTTTACAACAGCATCTTTACAACAGCATCTTTACAACATCATCTTTACAACAGCATCTTTACAACAGCATCTTTACTACAGCATCTTTACAACAGCATCTTTACAACAGCATCTTTACAACAGCATCTTTACAACAGAATCTTTACTACAGCATCTTTACTACAGCATCTTTACAACAGCATCTTTACAACAGCATCTTTACACCAGCATCTTTACTACAGCATCTTTACTACAGCATCTTTACTACAGCATCTTTACAACAGCATCTTTACTACAGCATCTTTACAACAGCATCTTTACAACAGCATCTTTACAACAGCATCTTTACAACAGCATCTTTACAACAACACCTTCACTACAGCACCTTCACTACAACACCTTCCCTACAACACCTTCCCTACAACACCATCACTACAACACCGTCACTACTACACCTTCACTACTACACCTTCACTACTACACCTTCACTACTACACCTTCACTACAGCACCTTCACTACAACACCTTCACTACAGCACCTTCACTACAACGCCTTCACTACAGCACCTTCACTACAACGCCTTCATTACAACACCTTCACTACAACACTTTCCCTACAACACCTTCCCTACAACACCATCACTACAACACCTTCACTATAACACCTTCACTACAACACCTTCACTACAACACCTTCACTACAGCACTTTCACTACAACACCTTCGCTACAACACATTCACTACAACACCTTCGCTACAACACCTTCACTACAACACCTTCACTACAGCACTTTCACTACAACACCTTCCCTACAACACATTCACTACAACACCTTCGCTACAACACCTTCACTACAACACCTTCACTACAACACCTTCACTACAACACCTTCACTACAACACCTTCACTACAACACTTTTACTACAACACCTTCACTACAACACCTTCCCTACAACACATTCACTACAACACCTTCGCTACAACACCTTCACTACAACACCTTCACTACAACACCTTCACTACAACACCTTAACTACAACACCTTCACTACAACACATTCACTACAACACCTTCACTACAACACCTTCACTACAACACCTTCACTACAACACCTCAACCGTTTTTGGGATCTCCAATCCTCCAACTTAAATACAGACCAGACTCTTTTTTTTTAGCAGACCCAGAAAACAATATATTTTATACACATTCTATAAGCCCACACTTAGTCCCTACTAATAGAATAAATAATATTTTCTGTCGCTGACTTTCCTTGATATCACAGCCTTTCCTTTTCATTACAGACTTTCCTTTGTATCACAGGGGTTCCTTTGTACCAGACATTTTTGACAGACATTTCTTTGCATCACAGAATTTCTTTTATATCTCGGCTTTCCTCTGTGTCACAGCAGTCCTCTGTATCACAGACATTCCTTTGTATCACATTCTTTCCACTGTAGCCCATTCGTTCCTCTGTATCACAGACATTCCTTTTCATCACAGACTTTCCTTTAAACCACATACTCTCCTTTGCATCACATACTTGCCTTTCAATCAATGGCCAGTAAAAAGTTACTTTTTAAAAAGCTTGAAATAAAAATAAAAAAATTGCCCCCAAATCCCAGCACTTATTGAACGTCCTCCCTTACCATCCCAGACAAGATGCTTTTCTGAATTTTAATCATAAGTCCTCCACTTCTGTACACAACTTTAGCAAAGTCTAAGACCCCTGCCTCCACATCCTAGCCCACCCTATCCCCAAATTTTTTCTACATGACTAAAAAAAAAAGAAAAATGAAAACTGAGTTAGCTCCACAATATTGATCTCTTCAGTGCCCCCCACCCCAAACCCCCCACGCCAAACCCCCACCCCCAACACAAAAAACCACACACAAAAAATAATTATCACCAAATTTTTTCTACATGACTAAAAAAAAAAGAAAAATGAAAACTGAGTTAGCTCCACAATATTGATCTCTTCAGTGCCCCCCATCCCAGTATCCCCCTCCCAGTAGTACCCACTTCTCCCCCCCCCCTAGCCACCAAACACACAAAACATGTACCGGTACCCCAAAGTTAGCTCTTCCCTATTGATCTAAGTTCACTATTGCAGTAACCGCTTTTGGGGTTGAAGGTCATAGGTCGTTGTGCAGCAAAAACTAAAAAAATAAAAAAAATGTCCACTTTTCCCTATGGTGGAGGTTAAAAAATAGAGGAAAAACGAAAAATCAACTTAACAAGTAGAAACACTTCTTTTCTCTTGCCTTAAATTGTATCTCAATGCTCTGTCCTGTGGCTGTCATCCTCAAAAAGGCATGATAAGTGTGGAGGACGGAATTGGAATGATAATTGTAGAGGATGGAAGCTGGGATGATAAGTGTATGGGACGGAAGTTGGGATGATAAGTTTAGAGGATGGAAGTTGGTATGATAAGTGTAGAGGACGGAAGTTGGGATGAAAAGTGTATAAGTCAGAGGTTGGGATGATAAGTGTAGAGGATGGAAGTTGGTATGATATGTGTAGAGGATGGAAGTTGGGATGATAAGTGTAGAGGATGGAAGTTTGGATGATAAGTGTATAGGGCGGAAGTTGGGATGATAAGTATAGAGGATGGAAGTGGATATTATAAGTGTAGAGGATGGAAGTTGGGATGATAAGTGTAGAGGATGGAAGTTGGGATGATAAGTGTAGAGGATGGAAGTTGGGATGATAAGTGTAGAGGACGGAAGTTGGGATGATAAGTGTATAGGATAGAAGTACGAATGATAAATGTAGAGACCGGAAGTTAGGATGATAAGTGTAGAGGATGGAAGTTGGGATGATAAGTTTATAGGATAGAAGTTGGGATGATAATTTTATAGAATGGAAGTTGGGATGATAAGTCTAGAGGATGAAAGTTGGGATAATAAGTCTAGAGGATGAAAGTTGGGATAATAAGTGTAGAGGATGGAAGTTGGGATGATATTTGTAGGGGATGGAAGTTGGGATGATAAGTGTAGAGGACGGAACTTGAAATATTAATATTAACAATACATTTTAATGGAAGCGTGAACTTATACCTTAACATTACACCTGAAGGCGCTTATAAAAATAAACATTTCAATGGAAGGCACTTACAATAATAAACATAACAATTGAATGGTAGTTAACAATCTTTGATCAACTTACATTGCCCTTTCTAATGAAACAGATTGCTTACAGTTATAGATTAATGGAGAAAGCGTTTTAAGATTATTTGTCAAATTAAGTACTACATCAAACCACACGACTGGAATAAAAAGTTGACAAATAAAACCATGCACAGTCTCTCTACCACTAGGAGATAACTTGCAGGAGGTGCCGTTAGGGGGAGCAACCAATCACTTCCCCCTCCCCCCCCCCCTTTTCCTTTTTTTCTCCATGAACGTGGCACACAGGGCTTATGAGAGTATAATGAGCCATTGCGATAAATAAAGCACAATGACGTCATCAAACGATTTTTTTATTTGCATCGTTTTGTCCCTAGGGACTTTGCTTCTCATTGATTAGTGTTTTGGTTTCACACTGCCTAAAAAAAAAATTAAAAAAATAGTACATTTGAACATTTCCCTGCTGAGGTAGGTCTCGTCCACTGGTTGGTGGGAAGGGATCGTATCTGCCTGCCCCAAAGCTAACGTGGCGCACTGTCTCTCGCCTCTCACTGGCCGATTTCAGGACCCGATGACAGTTCCAGATTCAGCGTAGTTTGTTTGTTTTGTTTTTTTTACTTTTAACATCAAACACACAGAAACATAGTTACGAAATCATTTTTCTTCCTGTAGCGAGCGAGCATGGTGATTTCTTTCTCTTCCAAAAGGTACATTTAATTTTGATTACAAAGCTTTCCCTCCCTTTGGTAAACAGTTTTACATCTGAACTCGAAGTATATTCTCCCCCAAGAAGAATCGTTCTTTCTATCTTTTCTAAGATTTGAATGGGGTTTTTTTTGTGTGTGTGTTTTTATGTGTGTGTGTGTGTGTTGTACAAAGTGTCAAAGGCTGAATTGAATTTCTCATCTGAGATGTGGAAGAATTTATTCTGTAGTTTTTCTTGTACATTTAAGACTGTGGATATGTTTCTACTTTTCAAAAACTGAGTTGTTGTTGTTTTTTTTTTGTTGTGCCTTAGCTTTAACATTGCACATATGACAGGACATGGAGGCAGCAACGTACCCTATCAGAATCAGAATTGGCCAGTTGTCAATCAGCTGCTCGTGGGTGACCAATTCGTAGCACATCGGAACGGGTTGTATGAAATACAGTTTTCATTTAAATCTGTACACCTTGTGATGCACCCAAAGAAATATACGTTGCACTCTTGATATAGCGTAATAGACATTCCACGCTTGTGTTTGGTTCGCTCCAATGTTAATCTTTTTGGCTGGGTGCTTTGGTGGCTAGTTGGATGGATACGTGTGTGAATGGGTTGATGGGTGGATGGAAAGATTTATCATCCTGATAGACAAAAAGATTTATCATCCTCTTAGACACAAAGATAACAAATACAATTTTATCTCTCAAAACCTTTTATTTCAACATTTCAGAAAAGTTAACAGTTGATACAAAATAAACTCAAGTTTTGAGCGAGATTATAACTTAAATGAATTCATCAATATTTTACGTATTTTCCACATGTCTTTTTTCCATCTATCTTTTTTTTTTAAAAATTAAACCTTTACATTGCTTCGAGTATGGATGATTCGAATAATCATTTGTACCGTGTTAGCCTTTTTTGTTTCTTTTGTTTGTTGTTTGTTTATTGTCTGTTGTTTGTTGTTTGTTTTTGTTTGTTTGTTTGTCTGCTTTTTGTTTGTTGTTTGTTTGTTTGTTATTTTTTTGTTTGTTTTTTGTTTGTTGTTTGTTTGTTTTTTGTTTGTTTGTTTGTTGTTTGTTTTTTGTTTGTTTGTTGTTTGTTTCTTTGTTTGATTTTTGTTTGTTTGTTGTTTGTATGTTTGTTTGTTTATTTGTTTGCTTGTTTATATGTATAGTTGTTTGTTTGTTTGTATTTTTGTTTGCTTGTTGTTTTTTGTTTGTTTGTATGTATGTATGTGTGTTGTTTGTTTGTATGTTTTTTGTATGTTTATTTATATGTCTGTTTATAAGTTTGTTTGTTTGTTTCGTAGTTAGTTTGTTTAAATTATTTTTGTGATCCTAAAATCTCTTTCATACGCACACGTGAGACCGATTGTCTTTCAAAGAATACAAGTTTTTAATGAACATTTTAACGACCTCAAGTTCATAATGAACAACTTCAAAGATATCAAGTTGATATTGAACATAATCACAGAATTCAAGTTCATAATGAACAACTTCAAAGATATCAAGTTGATATTGAACATAATTAAAGATTTCAAGTTCATAATGAACAACTTCAAAGATATCAAGTTGATATTGAACATAATCACAGAATTCAAGTTCATAATGAACAACTTCAAAGATATCAAGTTGATATTGAACATAATCACAGAATTCAAGTTCATAATGAACAATTTCAAAGATATCAAGTTGATATTGAACATAATCACATAATTCAAGTTCATAATGAACAACTTCAAAGATATCAAGTTTATATTGAACATATCACAGAATTCAAGTTCATAATGAACATTCTATAGAACTGATGTGCATAATTAAGACCTTGCAAAGAACTCAAATTTCTAATGAACAACTTTCAGAAAAGATCAAATTCATAATGGACAACTTTCAAATAATTCAAGTTTATAATGAACAAATTTTAAAGAGGTCAAGTTCATAATGAACAACTTTCATAGAGGTCAAGTTCATAATGAACCAATTTTTGGCTCAAATAAAACCAAGTATTATTATGATCATTTGAACTCTTTCTATTTAATTTCTCACATAATCTCCCGAAATGTCTTTCTCTATCCTGTGGTCCATTTGAATAATTCATTTACACTTTCGTATATTTGATCAATCCATTATTGATAACCTTTTAAAAAAGGGTTGATCCTAAAATAATTATTCCTTCGTGTCTTCCGAATACATTAATATTTTCTCTTTGAATTAAATAACATCATCTTTGACTCACATACTATATCAGCCTTGACTCACATACTATATCAGCTTTGACTCACATACTATAACAGCTTTGACTCACATAATATCTATCTTTGACTCACATACTATATCATCTTTGACTCACACTCTATATCATCTTTGACTCACACCGTATATCATCTTTGACTCACACCGTATATCGTCTTTGACTCACATAATGAATCATTTCTGCGATTTTAAACGCTAACTTTCATAACATTTCCTCAATTCATCCATTTCCCTCTAACAACTCTAAACATTCCCTCATCAATCCATCTCGTGCTTCATGCCTGGCACGCCCCCTCCTCTCACTCCTCCCCTTGCAGCCCATGCAACCCAATCCCACCCCCCTCCCCCCCCCCTGGGTCAGAATGACCGCAGGCCAGCCCACCCCTCCCAGAGCTGTGCCGAGGTGCAAGTGACCTGCTGTCGTCTTGCTGGACATCGCATATTTCTCACAGGGCACCTCTCCGTGACATTGTCATTACGGCCCGTCCACTGGCATGACGCCTGTCAGTGAATGGCTGGACAAAGTCTGACTGACCAGAACTGCACAGTCTAACTAAACACATGTAAACAAGTTACCAAACCCCCCCCCCCCCCAAAAAAAAAAAAAAAAAAAACTTGTTATCTTTTGAAAACACGCCGCTTAGTTTTTTTTAGCGAATATTTCACATCGCTGCACGCCTTCTCCAACCTCACCAGATCCAACGCTAGACGTCACCTCACCAGATCCAACGCTAGACGTCATCTCACCAGATCCAACGCTAGACGTCATCTCACCCGATCCAACGCTAGACGTCATCTCACCAGATCCAACGCTAGACGTCATCTCACCAGATCCAACGCTAGACGTCATCTCACCAGATCCAACGCTAGACGTCATCTCACCCGATCCAACGCTAGACGTCATCTCACCCGATCCAACGCTAGACGTCATCTCACTAGATCCAACTCTAGACGTCATCTTACCAATCCAACGCTAGATGTCATCTCACCAGATCCAACGCTAGACGTCATCTCACCAGATCAAACGCTATACGTCATCTCACCAGATCCAACGCTAGACGTCATCTCACCAGATCCAACGCCAGACGTCATCTGGCACATTACTAATATTTAAATCCATTATATTAACTTTGGTACAAATCTTTGGACGGCTTACTGACCCATTTCCCGTCAACCTTTCGAGCTGAAACTTGGCGCATAGACTCGTTGTCAAATTTTCAGACCCACCCCTTTACCCCAACCCACAAAAATCGGGTTTTCCTGTTTCTCAAGAGGAAGATGAAGGAACATATGATTGAGACTGATTTCACGAAATAAAATTCCCGATGACTGCGCCAAATGAGATTCTTGGAAAAAAGTAATTCGCATCTTGGTGGGTAATATTGTTCTTGTGTTTTTCTGAAATAGTTGGTGAAATAAATCTGCGGTGTGGAAGCGGGTGGGGCATTAGGATATTGATATAGTTCAGGGGCGGGAAAAAAATGCGTGGGGGGGGGGGAGAGGAGCACAATATTAGGATTCCCTTCAAGTAAGTTACATGTATGAATGTAACGTCATTTATGCAATTGCTCGATATTCAAACTTCCACACACCCTGTCCTACTACCTTTTCTACGGTTTGTAAAAGATTTTTACGAAAAACTTTGTTTTAAAGGGTTGTTGAACTTGTTTACACAGCAGCTAAATATCACATTTATGTATGAACTGAAACCTTCTCCAACACACTTGGACCCATGTGCAAAGTCAAACTAGCACGCGCTCAACTAATCCATAACACATCTTAATTTATTTTAAAATTAAATCTTATTACGGCTTCAATTACTTGGTTCCTAATATCCATTTCTGTAAACGAAAAATGTTGATTCAAAAACGGGAAGAATTATTTTTTTAATTTAATGACTATGGTATAAAATAAATAATTTCTATGAAAATCAAGATTGTATGATAAGTTTTGTGAGTCATATTGCTTTGGCTTGTTTAATATACAATGTAGGGTTATTTTTAGAACATTAAACACGAAAATGTTGTTAAAGAGGGCAGTACAAAAAGGGGGCACCATTCTTTTGCTGCCCTCTCGGATAGTACATCTCAGCTTAGTGCTATTTTTAAAATATAATTCTTTTTTTTTTTTTTAGTTCTTTGTTCACTGACGAAGGCTTCCTGCCGACACGTTCGTCATTTTTTTGCGTTCCCTTTTTTCAGTTTTGACCATACTTCGTTTTACCCCATTCCCTTTTTAACAAAAATATAAAGCTTAGTGCTATTTTTAAAATATAATTCTTTTTTTTTTTTTTAGTTCTTTGTTCACTGACGAAGGCTTCCTGCCGACACGTTCGTCATTTTTTTGCGTTCCCTTTTTTCAGGTTTGACCATACTTCGTTTTACCCCATTCCCTTTTTAACAAAAATATAAGCTGTACAAAGCGAAAAAAACGTTTAATTCAGTGAGTTCTATATACATTTTATTTTCATAGGCTTAAATTTGGTGCAGATAAAAAATAATTTGGAAGAAGCACATGGCCGAATGTCATAACAATTAAATGTCACTTGACTTGCCCTCCTGGCATGTCATTTAATATCCTATGAAATTCAACTTTTGGCATTCCATTATACAACATATTCCTGGCCACACTTATCATTCAATAACTTTTTTTAAAGTTCCTATTCCCCCCACTTCTGTTAATTAAACACTTAATCATGTAATCATGTAAATATCTTTCTCTCATCTTTCTTTACCATCTCTCTGGAGTATTTAATTGTCCCCATCCAGACCCCTACCATTTTTACCCAAATTGCATTCTCTGCATGTATAATTATCCATGTCATGATAACATCTTCTTATTTTTTAACATTTCCCATTATTTTTACATGATATCTGATCCATTTAATTAGCGGTTCTAAAACCATTGCGACGAGGGTTCCCTGAAATCGTATCCACTAGACCTGGACCACTAATGTCTAGACATGTGACCAGTAGATCTGAAACCACTAGAACTGATCCCAGTAGCTCTGACTCCAGTAGATCTGAGGCTAGTAGATCTGAGCCCAGTAGATATAAGACCAGTAGATCTGATCCCAGAAAATATAAGACCACTATATCTGAGATCATTTGAACTGATCCCAGTAGCTCTGAGACCAGTAGATCTGAGGCCAGTACATCTGAGCCCAGTACATCTGATCCAAGCAGGAATAAGACCAGTAGATCTGATTCCAGTAGATCTGAGACAAGTAGATCTGAGACCAGTAGATCTGAGACCAGTAGATCTGAGACCATTAGATCTGAGACCAGTAGATCTGATCCCAGTAGATCTGATCCCAGCTCAGATGATCCCAGTAAATCTGAGCCCACAAGCAAATCTTTTGATCATATATTAGTTATTAAATTTTAAGTAGACAGAATTTACTTTTAAATTTAAAAGCACCCTTTCAGCCTTGAAAAAATTTGCGCGAGTGAATGTGTTGTGTGTGTGTGTGTGGGGGGGGGGTAACTAGTTTTATTGCTAATTATTGTTTATGTTAATTTTTTCTTTTGGATCTGAATATTCAAATATTCCATTCTTTTGTTTTCTATCATGATGATTTTCTATTTTGTTTCTCCTTTCACCTGCTCTATCTCATATACTCCCCCCTCTCCTCTATCTTCTCTATCTCTTCTACCCCTCTAACCTCCTCTCCCTTTCTATCGCCCCCAGCCTACCCCATCTACACCGTCTACCCCCTTTACCCCATCTACCCCTCTTTTCCATCCATCCCCTCTACACCATCTTCAACCGCTTCCCTCACGTCCCCCATCTGCACCGTTTGCCCTCTTCCCCTCTACTCCATCAACCCATTCTATTTCCTCTACCCTCTACTCCGTCTATCATCTTTTTACCCTTTTCTTCCCAAACATTCCCTCTACCTCATCTACCCCCTCTACCTACTCTTTCTCCATCTACCCTTCTACCTCCCCCACCTCCTCTTTTCACTTAACACTGCCTGATTGCTGCCCTCCTTGCAATGTACCCCATTCTCACCATCCTCCCTTTCGATCTCCATCTGGCATCCTGATCCTGCCCCCTTCCCCTTCTCTCTCCATATTTTGCTCTCCCCTTTCTCTATACCTCTCCCTCTCTACTCTTTCCTTTCTCTACATGTCTCGATCCCCTCCCTCCGTCTTCTCTCTCACTCTCCGCTTCTCACCATGTGTTCCAGACAAAGTCAAAGTCTTTTGGGTTGTGTAGTCCAAAGTATACGAATATTCATGTTCCCTCCTTTACAATATCTGCTATCACTTCTGAATATCTGAACGTAGTTACGGTGGTTCCAAGAGTAGATTCCCTTTCATTACTTATTCGGAGTCCTAGCCTCGGAAGCAAATCGTCAATTCTAAGAGTTTCTATTGTCTTATCAACTCTACTACAATCAGTTCAAGGGAAGAGCGTCTTAAAAAAAAAAAAAAAAAAAAAAAAAAATAAAAAAGTTCAAAAAGGAGGAGGTGGGGTGCAGCGTTTATTTTACTTGCGACCACCACCTCAGGGGGCAATAATTTGTGTGACCCCCTCTACCAAGGGAAGTAATTTGAACACACAATTTTCATGCCGTTTTTATGGGTTGATTAATTATAAATTGTGCATCAGGATTTGCTATGACGAGGGGGGGGGGAGTGGAGGCAGGAATAAAAATGCTGTCCATATCATAACAATAATGACATTTTGAGTGGAGGATGACATGGAGTGGGGTGCAGGGGATGTGGTGGTGGGGTGGGTGCTAGGGGAGGGGGTGTGGGGTTGGGGGGGGAAGGATGGTTAGGAAGCAGTTGAAGAGTTTCAAACTCATTTGTGGAAGTCAAATTTCTGATGTCATTGAAGTCATTGTATATCTGTTTGTATATCTGTTTGTATATCTGTTTGTATATCTGTTTGTGTATCTGTTTGTATAATACCTGTTTGTATATCTGTTTGTATATCTGTTTGTATATCTGTTTGTATAATATCTGTTTGTATATCTGTTTGTATATCTGTTTGTATATCTGTTTGTATATCTGTTTGTATAATATCTGTTTGTATATCTGTTTGTATATCTGTTTGTATATCTGTTTGTATATCTGTTTGTATATCTGTTTGTATAATATCTGTTTTTATATCTGTTTGTATATCTGTTTGTATAATATCTGTTTGTATATCTGTTTGTATATCTGTTTGTATATCTGTTTGTATATCTGTTTGTATATCTGTTTGTATATCTGTTTGTATATCTGTTTGTCAATTCGCTACTCACAAGAAGATAACCAAACAACACACCTCAATCCAATTTGACATGGGGCACACCTCGTTGCCTTGAAACTTGGTCAAAATCCCTTTAACCCAAAAGTTGTTATCAGGTAGAGAGACTGCGATCCAAGTTTTCCCATACTTGGTTTTACTCATTTCCTATCCCAAAAGTAGTTTTAAACTTAATATATATATATATATATATATATATATATAAATGAGTTAAGAGTGAAAGAATATTCAATCTGAAATGGATGAAGGAGGCACGTACAAGTGAAGTTATTTTTTTGGTGAATGAATTTGAAGAAGTTGTTCTTCAGCGCGGGACACTTTCCAACATCCATGAAAGGAATCTTTTTGATGAATGAATTTGAAGAAGTTGTTCTTCACCGCGGGCCACTTTCCAACATCCATGAAAGGAATCTTTTTGGTGCATGAATTTGAAGAAGTTGTTCTTCAGCGCGGGCCACTTTCCAACATCCATGAAAGGAATCTTTTTGGTGCATGAATTTGAAGAAGTTGTTCTTCAGCGCGGGCCACTTTCCAACATCCATGAAAGGAATCTTTTTGGTGCATGAATTTGAAGAAGTTGTTCTTCAGCGCGGGCCACTTTCCAACATCCATGAAAGGAATCTTTTTGGTGCATGAATTTGAAGAAGTTGTTCTTCAGCGCGGGCCACTTTCCAACATCCATGAAAGGAATCTTTTTGGTGCATGAATTTGAAGAAGTTGTTCTTCAGCGCGGGCCACTTTCCAACATCCATGAAAGGAATCTTTTTGGTGCATGAATTTGAAGAAGTTGTTCTTCAGCGCGGGACACTTTCCAACATCCATGAAAGGAATCTTTTTGGTGCATGAATTTGAAGAAGTTGTTCTTCAGCGCGGGACACTTTCCAACATCCATGAAAGGAATCTTTTTGGGGGATTGTTTTGTTTTTGTTTTTCTTTTTGTTTTTTTTTCTTTTTTGGAGTGCACCCATTTGAAATAAAGCTTTGATCTGTGTGCTTTAAAAAAAATATTTGATATAAATTTTTCAACAAAAGATCAGCTGTTAAATGCATTCGTATTCTTTACATATACGGAAATATGTGTCGTATCATTTTAAGAAAGTACAGCTCATGGCGAGGAATATGAGGGGCGTGGGGGTTGGGAGGGGGTAGGGGGTGTTGTTTGGAACATTGTATTAGAAGTATCCCATATTTCAGAGGCGTGCATCAAGGTAGTTATTGGTCCTGAAGGGTTATCAGTCCTAGGGGGTCTTTAATTCATTTGTATTATCAGATATATAGAGTAGATGTGTTTGTAGAAGGGGGGGGCAACACAAGTTTGTGATTGAGCGCCACCTCAGCTTTGGGTAAGTCTACGCCACTGAACGTGTGGGTGGGTGCATCAATGAGTCGTGCAACGTCTCTATGACGTCATTTGCTGCACTCGGATCAATTTCAGTCCATAGTAGATTTCTCTTGTTGAAAAGTTTGATTTGTCTTTAAATCATGGTCTTTAGCTGAGTCTAGCTTGAATATTTACGTAAACGGATGAGCCCCGAAGTCAATGACGCGAACAGGAGTTGTTAGAGATCGGTATTGTTATAGGAGAGGACAATTAAATTTTAATTGGTAATTTAGCGATCTCTTTTCAACACAGCCCGGATGTATATGCATGATGATGACGCTTTCGAGGTGGTTCTTTCCGCAGACAACCCGGAGAAAAGCCGGGTATATCGGCTAGTAAGTAGATACCTGTGTCTACCAACAATAAATTGAGAAAACAAAAAATCAAGCATGCAAGGTTTTCTCTACAAACTGTCACACAATAGAGATTTACAACGAAGTCATCTATTTCAAATGTGGCCTTTTATTTTGGGGCACATACTAGATTTAGACATAGGATTTTTATATCTTGGGTGTGCAGTAGGGTTGCCATATTTAGCCAGGACCTTGTCGGGACACTCTAAGGTGGGGGGGGGGGGTGTAGAAATGAAATAATTTTTTTAAATTTAATATAGTTAATTTTTATTTAGAACACAATTACATGGAACTTGTTGTATTTATATCTTGGGTGTTCAGTAAGGTTGCCATATTTAGCCAGGACCTTGTCGTGACACTCTAAGGTGGGGGGGGGGTGTAGAAATGAAATAATTTTTTTAAATTTAATATAGTTAATTTTTATTTAGAACACAATTACATGGAACTTGTTGTTGTAGAATTAGTTGGTGCACCCTAATTTCCGGAAGATTTCACCTTCTTCAGCCAGTCTTTTTTCGTTCTTTTTTATTTTGTAGGTGCTTGCATCGTCGATACATGATACGCAACATGCAACGTCATCTGTCAGACGACCTTGTCGGCATAAACTTGTTGCCATAAATACAACTCTTTGAGGCTGCATGTCCATGCTGCGCTACCCCATGGCGTTACTTCAGTACTTGAGCCAAGCTCGTCCCATGTTGCGCTACCATATGGCGTTACTTCAGTACTTGAGCCAAGCTCGTCCCATGCTGCGATACCATATGGCGTTACTTCAGTACTTGAGCCAAGCTCGTCCCATGCTGCGCTACCACATGGCGTTACTTCAGTACTTGAGCCAAGCTCGTCCCATGCTGCGCTACCACATGGCGTTACTTCAGTACTTGAGCCAAGCTCGTCCCATGCTGCGCTACCACATGGCGTTACTTCAGTACTTGAGCCAAGCTCGTCCCATGCTGCGCTACCACATGGCGTTACTTCAGTACTTGAGCCAAGCTCGTAACAGTATTTTCAAAGCCGGGACAAAATAGGGTCTTGTCGGGATGTCGGGACAAAATAGGGTCTTGTCGGGATGTCGGGACAAAATAGGGTCTTGTCGGGAGGTCGGGACAAGAAGGTCCATAACGGAGTCGGTCTCGATGTATCGGCACGGATGGTAACCCCAGCGTGCAGGCAAGCGTCCAGGGAAGTAAATACAACTTCCGTTGTCATCTAAAATAATCCCACACGCGATTAGAAGATGATTCTCAGTGTTAAGCTGGCTGGTGTGGGGCAAAAACAACAACAACAACAAAATTATGAGCAAAATTTAAAAAAAAACAAAATAAGAAACAAAGCAAAAAGTAAACAAATAAAATTACGTGTCAATGTGACCGATGGCTGTCTCAAAAAAAATGTCTGCCGTGTCAATGTGACCGATGGCTGTCTCAAAAAATGTCTGTTGTGTGAAGTCGACCGACAGGGGTCTCAAACAGAAAATGTCTGCCGTGTCAATGTGACCGACGGGGGTCTCAAACAGAAAATGTCTGCCGTATCAATGTGACCGACGGGGGTCTCAAACTGCAAATGTCTGCCGTGTCAATGTGACCGACGGGTGTCTCAAATTTAAAAAAAAACAACAACAACGGACGCACGAAAGTTTTGCTGTGACAATTTCTCGAGCTTCTGTGATCGATTCCTAATGCCCAACTTTAAGGCAGTCGTTAGCAACCTAAAACTTGGAACTTTGAATGTTTTATTTATATACAGGCTCTTAGCCACGCCCGAGCGTTAGGTTAGAGCGTTCCCCCATCGTGGGATTTTAATGGAGAAGCTATTTTTTGGGGATGTGGGGGTTGGGAGAGGGACGAGGCAGGGAGGCGGCGAGATAATGATAACGAGCAAGGTTTCTGATGAAAGATTTCATGTGTATCCCAAATATTTTACGAAGTTGAAAAAAACCTCCAAAATTTCTTATAACATAATGGCTGGGGGTATGTTGGGGGCAGCTTAGGGAATGTGGGCAGAGTTTCTGAAATGTGGGCGGGATTAACCTGTAAATATGAATTCCTGGATGTGGATTAGTTTGGATATTAAGCGGTGCTCTAGACACGGTGAACGCTTAGAAACTATAAAGACAATGGTGGGATTTGGCAGTTTGAATAATGGGTTCAAAGGTAGGATGGATGGATGGATGGATGATGGATGGATGGATGGATGGATGGATGGATAAATCAATGGATGAATGGACAAATGAATGGATGGTTGATGTTTGGGTGGAAGGATGGGTGGATGCATCATTGGATAGATGGATGAATGGATAGATAGATGGATGGATGGATTTATAAATAAATGGATGGAGGGATAAATGGATGCATGGGTGAATTAATTGATGGTGCGATGGATTTAATTGTAAGCTTTGTGATTTGTGTGTGTAAAAGGGGGGTGGTGTGTCAATTGTCAATGACAGTTTAAGTTTACTGTCACCTTTTTGGAGACTGGTCATGACAACTGAATGTCATGGTCATCTTTGGAACATTGGTCATGGGAAAATGGGATTTCAATATCATCATTTGGATGGTAGTTATAAGAGAGTAAAGTTGGACAAAATTGATTTGTCAGAAGTCAAAATTTGATGTTGATCTGACCTAAACGTCGCCGGTGGCCATGGTCTGCCATTTTGGTTCTTTTAGTTTGGTCTTCTTTTGACGTCTGGGCCGTCAAATGGATTGTAGGGAACAATTTCACAGGAAAAATGTCGCATGGAAGAAATTGACAGGGGAAAAGTCACTGAAAACTTGACAATGTATGTTAAGACTGAATTTGTACGTTTCAGAGTGTATGCGGTGTGCTGTAAGAGAAGCAGGAGTCGGTTTTACCTATGTGACGTTTGATCCGCCCACCTTATGCTCTGCCCACCCCGTGCGCCGTCCACCCTATGCTCTGGGTCCTGATTTAAGCAAAACATGCAATTTAGTTCATCATCTACACCCTCCTCCCCCCTCCACCCCAACACCCACCCCTTCCACCACCTATATGTTCACTCTAACGCCTGTGTTACAAACCTCTTCTTAGTTAATAGGTTTGTTGGCTTCGTTATCTAGGGGTTTATTATAAACACTTCACAAACTATAAATTCTTGTATAACATATATTTATTCATCCAACTAAGTCTTCAACTGCCATTTCATTACTCAAAAGAACAACACTCTACCACCATCTACAATACTAATACGTCACATCCCTTTCTACACAATACGTCACAAGATACTAACAATAATAGATAAAACAACACACATAATCTCAAACCAACACGCAATCACACTATACACTCAAGTCCCTAACAGTCTCCAATTCTCGGCGCCAAGTGTTTCTTGGACGGCCTCTTTTCCGCTTACCCTGTGGGTTCCATTTCAGGGCTTGCTTTGTTGTGTTAGAAGCAGGTTTTCTTAGTGTATGACCAATCCACCTCCACCGCTTCTGGAGAATCTCTTNAAATAACCAACTATAAAAAAAAAAAAAAAAAAATCAAAAAAAAAAAAATCGAGCACTCCATTACTGCTATCGTTCCGAAGCTTAGCACCCAACTAACACGTCACTTCCCTTTACTCAAATACGTCACCTAATCCCAACATAATAGATACGGCTACACAAATACTCTCTACGCAAAACAACTTTTCCGTACCAAACAATCACGCCTCTAAATCTAGTTCACAACACTCATCAGCAATAACACATTTACCCAAGAACACTCGTGTGTTCAAGTATTACAAACTCAGATTATTCAAAATACAAAAGTCGAGTGCCATTCTTTAAAGAACATGAGGTAAAAAGGACTCGTCATTTGGTTCTGGTCTTCAGCTATGTTATGCCCCGATCATATACCACATCTCTGGTCACTGAACTCGCGCCTGAGTTCAAAAACAAAGACAGCACAAACAGAATACATAACAGTGAAAGGATGGAGATGATGTCCCCTTGGATGTTACCGAGATTTCTTTGGGTTGGGAAGAGAGTCAGCGTCTGCCTGTCAACCCGTAGGCCATTTACAACCCAGAGTTGAAAATAAATGACCAGCGACCCCGTTAGCATTGTCCCGTAGTTTAAATTTAGCATCGATCGTTCATAGAACCTGCTGTCACAGTATAATGCATTATCTGCAAGGGGAGACTAATGCCGACTGCAAGCTCCGATAACCGTGGGGGAATGATATAGACATGGAGCATCATGGTGTTTTAAAAAAACAAAAACACATTCCAACGACAGCTTGGTGGATTTAATGAAAGCATGGACCTAGGAAAGCTTGGTGGGTTTATGAAAGCATGGACCTAGAACAGCTTGGTGGGTTTATGAAAGCATGGACCTAGGACAGCTTGGTGGGTTTAATGAAAAGATGGCCTAGGACAGCTTGACTGGTTTATGAAAAGATGGACCTATGACAGCTTGGTTTGTTTAATGAAAAGATGGAGCTAGGACAGCTCTGTTGGTTTAATGAAAAGATGGACCTAGGACAGCTTGGTGGGTTTAATGAAAAGATGGACCTAGGACAGCTTGGTGGGTTTAATGAAAAGATGGACCTAGGACAGCTTGGTGGGTTTATGAAAGCATTGACCTAGGACAGCTTGGTGGGTTTATGAAAAGATGGACCTAGGACAGCTTGGTGGGTTTATGAAAAGACACACCTAGGACAGCTTGGTGGGTTTATGAAAATATGGACCTAGGACAGCTTGTTGGGTTATTGAAAGCATGGACCTAGGACAGCTTGTTTTGTTTATGAAAGCAGAAGAACAATGTGCTTCAATGTGCTACAATTTACTACAATGGGCTACAGGAAATGTGCTACAGACTATGTGCTACAATGTGCTACAGACATTTTGCTACATACATTGTGCAAGCGACAATGTGCTACACATTATGTGCTACAGAAAATGGGCTACAAACAATGTGCTACAATGCACTGCAAACAATGTGCTAAAATGTGCTACAGACAATGTGCTACACATAATGGGCTACAGACTATGTGCTACAGACAACGTGCTACAGACATTTTGCTATAGACAATGTGCTAGGATATCTCAATCGTTCTTTGTTTAAAGATGACGTTAAGCATACACCGGTAGACCAGAGTTTTAAACACGTCATGGACAACACAAATATCTGGAGCACGTGGCGCTGGTTTATTTCCAGCCCACCACACCGATTGGGTCGATGACGTCACAAGAGGGTGTTGGGGTGGGGGGTTGGGGGAGATACATGGCGTCACATTTAGCTATGATAAGATGACTGTTGCAATCTCTCAACCTAGTTCTCAACAGTTGTGATGTCAAGGTATCAGGTGGGCAACGTTTCACTTTCAGCTGGAAATATTTTCTTTACAAAAAAATAAAAAAGAAAGATTCTTCCACAGAAACATTTGCCAGAGATATTTTAAGGAAGTTCTTGTTGAGAAGAAACTTTGCAGAAAATTAATATCTTAATGCATGAGTGTGGCCAGGGATTCATGAGCCACTGTCTCTCTGTCTTAGTAAATAGATGCGCACAGACAGACATGCAGGACGTATGGACAGTTAGACAGACGTGTAGGAAGTCTGATAGGGGGACGGGCAGACCGACTGAGGGACCGGCGGACGCAGAGAGAAACAGACCTCAAGTCATAGATAGATAGATAGATAGATAGATAGATAGATAGATAGATAGATAGATAGATAGATAGATAGATAGATAGATAGATAGATAGATAGATAGATAGATAGATAGATAGATAGATAGATAGATAGA
>CAXITT010000845.1:220084-237629 GCA_964033795.1 Lymnaea stagnalis
GGGGCGCCGTCTAGCGCATTCTTATTTACACTCGCGTCTTGCTGGTGAGCGCATCATTTTGGTGTACTCACACAACCAATGGTTAACTTGGGGAGTGGGGGAAGAAGAGGGGGGAGGGTGGTGGACGCTGGAAGAAAGAGCTTTGGGACAGCAGGGTTGGAGGAGGAGGGAGGGGTTGAGATAGCATTGGAAGGATGTATCGGGGTGAGGGTGGTGTGTGGGGGTGGGGGTGACAGGGGCGCACCAGTCTGTAATAATTTGGCTATGAGACAAAGAAGCCAGAACCTAGAAGCCAGATTTTTATTGACAAGAACTGCTTGATACTAGGGCTGCCACGGAAGACGGTGCCTCCGCATTAACAATCAAAATCCTCGGGACAGTTTGGGACATTTTCAAGGACCCAGGGTGGGGAGGGAGGTGAAAGGGGGAGGGGGGAGGAGGAGGAGGGTATCTCAAGGCAATTAGGTCGAGGGAGAGGCGCGAGGGAGTTTACTTCAATCAAATAAAGACAAACAGAAACATGGTTGTGGAACGAGTGGAGCTACACAAACGTTTCACTCCGTTTGAACAATTTCATGGGTTGCTGTACCTTTCAAAATGAAACAAAGCTTTCAACGCCACAATGACAAGTTGACATTTGTTAAATCATTTTTCTTTTAATTGGTTTAAATTATATTTTGTTGAAAAAATTGATTTCAAAAGTTTAAGCGTATGTTTTTTTTTTAAACAATAGTCTACACGTTTTTTTTTTCTTCAAAAAGCAATACAGAATGATACTTTGAATGATACTTTGAATAATACTATGAATAACACTTTGAATAATACTTTAAATGATACTTTGAATAATGTTATGAATAACACTTTGAATGCTACTTTGAATGATATTTGGAGGGATACTTTGAATGATACCTTAAATGATACTTTGAATGATACCTTAAATGATACTTTGAATGATACTTTAAATGATACTTTGGACACCCTATGTCTAGCAAACCAATAGTGACACAATTACCATTTTAACAACGAAGCTCAATTTTAAGCATGGTGAACTTGGGGAGTTGGGGGGGGAGGGGGGAGGAGGAGTGCCCCGTTATCAAAAGTATTTGCACCGATTCACCCGGAAAGGAGACGCTGCTGCTGCTAAAAAAACCACAAAAAAAAAAACCTATTGTCTCCCATCGTCTTGGAGGCAACGCCTTTGTTCTTATATCAGAGACAGAGGATCACCAAGTGATAGCATTTCTTGATTTTTTTTTTTTAAATAAATGGTGGACAAAACGATTTCAAGCTAGCTCACACATGTTCAGATTTGAACACAGAACCATGCATACGATCAAATCCTTCACCCCTTACGCCTTAATGGTGGGGGGGGGGAGGCGTTTCTATAACTCCACACCAGTTAAAGTCCAACTCTTCCAAAGCTTGAGAAGGGGGATGTAAAAAATCAATTCCATCCCGTTAAAAAACTTTCCGGAACTACTTTCGAGAAGATCTGTGAACTTTTGCCCCGACCTTTGACCCTGACCCCCAAACCCCCCCCCCCACTCCTCTGCTAGGGAGTTTTCATTAATTTTAGCCTCGCTCCATTATGATGTCATCCTATTAAAACACTGCAAGGAGGGCATTCAAAGATGGCGGATACGATAAAAAGAACTCAAGAATTATATTTTTAGATTATTATTATTAAGAAAGAGAATATCTAATCCCTTTGTCACCACCCACCCCCCACCCCCACCCCCCAAAATTTTATTTAAAATTCCAAGTTACATCAACTTTTTTTATTGGACGCCATTGATGAGCTACGTCATAATGACAATAATTAAAGATGGAAGAGTTTCACCCGGATGTAGTTTTGGTCTGTTTTTATCACGTGACGGCGTTGTTATAGCGAACACCCTGAATTTAAAAGTCCAAGTTACATCAACTTTTTGTATTGGACGCCATTGATGAGCTACGTCATAATGACAATAATTAAAGATGGAAGAGTTTCACCCGGATGTAGTTTTGGTCTGTTTTTATCACGTGACGGCGTTGTTATAGCGAACACCCTGATGAATCAATGTTCAAGTTCATGTTTCTTTTATGTTGTTCTACATCTGATGTTAGTTGAACAGAGCCTAACATTGTGAACACAGTCTGACATGAACAGAAGGCAGTGGTAGAACACCAATAGAAGGCAGTGGTAGAACACCAATAGAAGGCAGCGGTAGAACACCAATAAAAGGCAGCGGTAGAACACCAATAGAAGGCAGCGGTACAACACCAATAAAAGGCAGCGGTAGAACACCAATAGAAAGCAGTGGTAGAACACCAATAGAAGGCAGTGGTAGAACACCAATAGAAGGCAGCGGTAGAACACCAATAGAAGGCAGCGGTAGAACACCAATAGAAGGCAGTGGCAACACCACCAGAAGGCAGTGGTAGAATACCAATAGAAAGCAGTGGTAGAACACCAATAGAAAGCTGTGGTAGAACACCAATAGAAGGCAGTGGTAGAACACCAATAGAAGGCAGTGGTAGAACACCAATAGAAGGCAGCGGTAGAACACCAATAGAAGGCAGTGGCAACACCACCAGAAGGCAGTGGTAGAATACCAATAGAAAGCAGTGGTAGAACACCAATAGAAAGCTGTGGTAGAACACCAATAGAAGGCAGTGGTAGAACACCAATAGAAGGCAGTGGTAGAACACCAATAGAAGGCAGTGGTAGAACACCAATAGAAGGCAGTGGCAACACCACCAGAAGGCAGTGGTAGAACACCAATAGAAAGCAGTGGTAGAACACCAATAGAAAGCTGTGGTAGAACACCAATAGAAGGAAGTGGTAGAACACCAATAGAAGGCAGTGGTAGAACACCAATAGAAGGCAGTGGTAGAACACCAATAGAAGGCAACGGTAACACCTAATTAGAAGGCAGTGGCAACACCACCAGAAGGCAGTGGTAATACCAATAGGATTGTATAGTTACCAATGTAAGTTGTATAGAGTAACAATGTAAGTTGTATAGTGTACCAATGTAAGTTGTATAGAGTAACAATGTAAGTTGTATAGTGTAGCAATGTAAGTTGTATAGAGTAACAATGTAAGTTTGTATAGTGTACCAATGTAAGATTTATAGAGTATCAATGTAAGTTGTATAGAGTACTAATGTAAGTTGTATTGAGTACCAATGTCTCAAGGCAGTCTAATGTGCCAGCCTGTCCGAGTTAGACAAGAAGGGAGACATGCTAGATGCCTATCTTACAGTACTTTGCTAGATGTCTATCTTACAGTACTTTGCTAGATGCCCATCTTACAGTACTTTGCTAGATGCCTAGCTTACAGTACTTTGCTAATGTCCATCTTACAGTACTTTGATAGATGCCTATCTTACAGTACTTTGCTAGATGCCCATCTTACAGTACTTTGCTAGATGCCTATCTTACAGTACTTTGCTAGATGCCTATCTTACAGTACTTTGCTAGATGCCTATCTTACAGTACTTTACTAGATGCCTATCTTACAGTACTTTGCTAGATGCCTATCTTACAGTACTTTGCTAGATGCCTATCTTACAGTACTTTGCTATGTGCCTATCTTACAGTACTTTGCTAATGCCCATCTTACAGTACTTTGCTAGATGCCCATCTTACAGTTCTTTGCTAGATGCCCATCATACAGTACTTTGCTAGATGCCCATCTTACAGTTCTTTGCTAGATGCCCATCTTACAGTTCTTTCCTAGATGCCCATCTTACAGTACTTTGCTAGATGCCTATCTTACAGTACTTTGCTAGATGCCTATCTTACAGTACTTTGCTAATGCCCATCTTACAGTACTTTGCTAGATGCCCATCTTACAGTACTTTGCTAGATGCCCATCTTACAGTACGTTGATAGATGCTCATCTTACAGTACTTTGCTAGATGCCTATCTTACAGTACTTTGCTAGATGCCCATCTTACAGTTCTTTGCTAGATGCCCATCTTACAGTACTTTGCTAGATGCCTATCTTACAGTTCTTTGCTTGATGCCCATCTTACAGTACTTTGCGACCAATTGGACATGTTACAATGTTACATTAGAAAGCCTCAAAGATCTTGCAGTGTCTTTGAGGTACGGCTACTGTTTATTATTTTAATCCAAACCTGTGTTAAGATGGTTCAGAAGCTCTGTGGTGCATTCTCATCAATGCACTTCTTGGTGGATGATTTATTTGAGACCATCCACCTTTGATCATAGCAAATAAGTAGCATTTAAATAGCAATATTTATAGTCAGTGACGCTTCTGGATAAGTCTTAAAATGTGGCGTCGAAAAACGTCACTTAGGTTGGGGGGGGGGGGGGAGTCACAGAAAAAGTCACAGGAAAATGTCACATCTTTTTAAAGGTAGAAAATAGATAAGCTTGAAAAAAAATTATTCATTGTTCTCCAACAAAATCACCAAAAAATTGTGAGTAATCTAAATGTTTATTTTAATACAAGCAATAATATAATTAACTTTAATAAATTCTGAGAAGACTGGGGATTTACCCCAAGTGAGAATCCAACCACGATCCGAATAAGCTGCTGTCATATCTATTGACTGTTTCTATTCACTGTTTCTACTTTCTGTTTCTGTTTACTGTTTCGTTTTACTATTTTTATCATTAAATAAAGATCTATCGACTTCAAAATATGTTTTCATAAAAAATGACACAAGAGTTTAAATCAAATATATTTTGTGACTTTTTTCAATCACATTTTTTCCTGGGAGATTCCCCCCCCCCCCTACAATCTCCGTCGCATGGGGAATAATTGAGCAGGGAGAACGTTTAGCTATCTAGAGCCTTGCTACATAATCATTATTCTTAAAACATGCAGTCCTCCCAGAATTACTCTTAATCAAAGTATATAGTTTCATTTGTATTTTGGTCTTTTTGGTGAAATGTTCCAATATTTTGGACACTTCAACATTTAAATTTGTGGCAAGCCACCACTGAGGGTCGCGAAACACGTTTATTCTGAGAATAAATATTATTATGGGGCAAGGCGAAGGGGAGGGGTGAGTTAATGGTCCCAAGGGGTTGCAATGGCCGGAAAGAGTTTGAGAGCCACTGGCCTAGATTGTAAGGGCAGCTTAACTCAGTCCCCGCACTAATTTACGCCTAAAATGAAGAGCGGCGCAGCAATTTGGGAATGTGCTCCATAACTCCAGGAGCAGCTTTCATAATTAGTTTTCACCATCTTTTTTTTATTTCCACGCTCATGTTTTTGTTAAGCGATATAAAAAACCAGAATCTTTGTTTCCAGCTGAAAGCGACGGAACTAATTAAGAATTAATGTATAGGAAATTACTACATTTATATTATTGCATAAGGAATTCCCATCTTGGGGTGGGGGGGGAGCAACACCTAATATTTTCAGTTGACTCCGAGAGGTTTCGGAGAAATGCAGAAATATAGATTAGTATGTCATCTAAGGACCTTCAAGTCACATTGAGGCCAATGTAATACACATGACGGAACACTCAAGACCAGAAGAACAAAACAACGGAAAAAAACGGAAAATTAAAAATACAAAATAGGAACATTCAAGACACAGCTATGAAAATAAAAGACAAATCTAGTAGCATTCAAGATACATCAAAGGACATTGAAGACACATCAAGGGACATTCTAGACACATCAATTAACATTCAAGACACACCTAGGATTATTCAAGGCACATCAATGCACATTTAGGACACATCTAGGGACATTAAAGTCACCTCGATTAACATTCAAGACACACCTAGGATTATTCATGACACACCAAGTAACACTTAGGAAACATCTATTTGTGTATTATGTACAATATGCATTAACATATATTGTTATATTGACACAAATTGTTCGTGTATAATTAATCAACATTTAGGACACATCAAGGGACATTAAAGACAAATCTAGTAACATTTAATACACAACTTGGAACAATAATGACCCAGAAATTAAGTGCAATACTGTCACAACACAATAGGTATTACCATGTCACATTTAAATACAATAATGTTACATTTAAGTATGATCATGTCCGATATAGGTACAATAATGTCACGTTTAGGTATAATCATGTCCCGCTTAGGTATAATCATGTCACGTTTAGGTACAATAATGTCACAGTTAGGTATATAATCGTGTCATATTTAGGTGAAACTCTGTCATTGATCTATAATCTTGCCCCTTTTAGGGATTATAAAGATTTTGTCCCAAGATTACGTTCCGTTTTACCTAGCTTCAAACTTAGCCACTACTTTCCTTACGGCCCACTTAGCCACCACTTTCCTTACGGCCCACTTAGCCATCACTTTCCTTACGGCCCACTTAGCCACCACTTTCCTTACGGCCCACTTAGCCACCACTTTCCTTACGGCCCACTTAGCCATCACTTTCCTTACGGCCCACTTAGCCACCACTTTCCTTACGGCCCACTTAGCCACTACTTTTTTTTCTTTTTTGCTTGACTTGATCATTGGTGGGAATGAACTCCAGACCACAAGCTTGCAATTTGAGATGACCTTTGTTTGAGATTAGACAACTCGGCCACTAGGCTACATTATATATATATTATAAATATAGGCTACACATCGCTCATACGAAGTGGACAGAATTTTGGTAAAGTTGGTAAAGTAACACTTGCTGAAATTACCGGTCTAATCACTACATAAAAAAGTAAAAATAGATAGTAGGCTAGATTGGGATGACCAACTTCTAAAAATAGATTTAGCACTCATTGCGTTCGGTAGACGCCCTGTGCGGTGCGGTCCTAGTAAAGATCGAAACATTTTGGGAATAGGGTCCCCAGGGGCGAAACTCACATTGTAACTGGCGTTCATGGTTAATTGACTTCAGTCGTCCATGGCATTCAGAAAAAAAACAAAACATTTTTTAATAGATCTGCCATGTAACAATAAGGAATCACACCCGACGACACATACAACCACCAACGGGACCACATACTGATGTGCCGTCATCTATGTAATAATTTATGAATGTTGAGGTTTTGAATGTCAATTTCTCACGTACATGGTCGAATGCACAGTGAGGTTAACTATAGATTAGAACAAAACCCTTTAAAGCACAAGGGATGTTGGCCAGATATCAACACGTGATGAACTCAGTGTGACTAGAAGCAACGCCCAGATCATGAAAATGAGCATAGATAGATAAGAACACAGATAAACTAGAACATAGATAGACAAGAAAACGGATAAAAAAGAACACAGCTAACCAAGAACACGGCTAACCAAGAACACAGATAACCAAGAACACATCTAACCAAGCAAACAGCTAATCAAGAACACGGCTAACCAAGAACACAGATAAACAAGAACACAGCTAATCAAGAAACAAGATAAACAATAACACATCTAACAAATAACACAGCTAACGGAGAGCACAGATAACCAAGAACACAGCTAAACAACGACACAGCTAACCAAAAACACAGCTAACCAAGAACACACATAAACAAGAACACAGATAAACAAGAACACATCTAATCAAGAACACAGCTAACCAAGAACACAGCTAACCAAGAACACAGCTAAACAAGAACACATCTAACCAAGAACACAGCTAACCAAAAACACAGCTATCCAAGAACACAGCTAACCTAGAACACGGCTAACCAAGAACACAGATAAACAAGAGCACAGTTAAACAAGAACACAGCTAATCAATAAACAAGATAAACAATAACACATCTAACAAATAACACAGCTAACGGAGAGCACAGATAACCAAGAACACAGCTAAACAAGAACACAGCTAACCAAGAACACAGACAAACAAAAGCACAGCTAACCAAGAACACATCTAACCAAGAACAAAGCTAACCAAGAACACAGCTAACCAAGAACACAGCTAACCACGAACACAGATAAAAAAGAACACAGATAAACAAGAACACAGCTAACCAAGAGCACAGCTAACCAAGAACACAGCTAACCAAGAACACCGCTAACCAAGAACACAGCTCCACCAAGATTACAGCTAACCAAGAACACAGATAAACAAGAACACAGCTAAACAAGAGTAAAGATAAACAAGAACACAGATAAACAAGAGCACAGATAAACAAGAGCACAATTAACCAAGAACAAAGATAAACAAGAACACAGCTTAACAAGAGGACAGATAAACAAGAACACAGTTGACCAGGAACACAACTAACCAAGAACACATCTTATTTTCAGGAAATGCTCTCGAAGAGGCAGAAGGATAGATAGATAGATAATGTTGACGTCTTTCATATTTGGATCCACATTTGTCACACATCGGAGGAGGAGGCCCAGGACCGAGATGAATGGAGATCACTTTTAACCTGGATGTATCATAGTAAAGTGCCCCAAATGATCAGCCACTTGACATGAGCTTATAGGGGACCTACCATAAGATCACATCATCTAACTTCAAGAATAAAAAAAGATTCCAACTCCGGTGTCCAGCAATGTCAGATGATTCTGTCCAGATTTCATCTTTTAGAATTTAGTTCTATTATTTGTATACATTTCCTTGTCACAATGTCTCTCTATCTCACTGTCTCACGCATCCTCTCACTCAATCACTCACTGACACACCCATTTTCTCACCCAATCACTCACTCACGCACCCATTCACTCACTCACGCACCCATTCACTCACTCACGCACCTATTCACTCACTCACTCATCCATTCACTCACTCACGCACCAATTCACTCACTCACGCACCAATTCACTCACTCTAACATTCACTCACTCAATCACTCACTCACGCACCCATTCACTCACTCAATCACTCACTCAGTCACCCATTCACTCACTCACGCACCCATTCACTCACTCACCCATTCACTGACTCAATCACTCACTCACGCACCCATTCACTCACTCAATCACTCACGAACCCATTCACTCACTCACGCACCCATTCATTCACTCAATGACTCACTCACCCATATACTCACGCACCTATTCACTGACTAAATCACTCAAGCACCTATTCACTCACTAAATCACTCACGCACCCATTCACTCTCTCATGCATCCATTCACTCACTCACGCACCTATTCACTCACTCATTCATTCACTCACTCACTCATCCATTCACTCAATAACTCACCCATTTAATCACTCAGGCATCCATTCACTCTTACCTATTCACTCACTCACGCACCCATTCACTCACTCACGCACCCATTCACTCACTCAATCACCAATTCACTCACTCAGTCACCCATTCACTCACTCAATCACCAATTCACTCACTCAGTCACCAATTCACTCACTCACGCACCCATTCACTCACTCACGCACCCATTCACTCACTAACTCGCTCACACATTCCCTCACTCACGCACCCATACACTCATTCAATCACTCACTCACGCACCCATTCATTCACTCAATCACTCACTCACGTCCCCTTCACTTACTCAATCACTCACTCACGCATCCATTCACTCACTCAATCACTCACTCTCTCACGCACCTATTCACTAACTCAATTACTCACTCACTCACCCATTCACTCACTCAATCACTCACTCACGCACCCATTCACTCACTCACGCACCCATTCACTCACTCAATCACTCACTCCCTCACCCATTCACTCACTCAATCACTCACTCACGCACCCATTCACTCACTCACGCACATATTCACTCACTCAATCACTCACTCACCCATTCACTCACTCAATCACTCACTCACGCACCCATTCACTCACTCATTTGCTTTACCACTCACTCCTTAACTCACTCATTCGCTCCCCCACTCTCCCACACACTCACTCACTCATTCGTTCCCCTACGCACTGCCTCCCTCACTCATTGGCTATTCACTCACTCCCCCACTCACTCCCCCACTCACTCCCCCACTTACCCCACTCGATACACTCAACCATTTACTCACTCACTCACTTACTCTTCCACTCACTCACAGACTCACTCAATCACAAACCCACACACACAGAAACCCACACACACGCGCTCACAAACGCACACACACACACAAGTCACCTTATTTCCCTTCTCATCAGGGCTCATCCATTTCCTTATCGTTATGTCACAAATATTTGTATTTACCCTCCTTTGCCGGACCCACCTCCCACTCTCATATCCCAGTCGTACCAAGAACCACCCCCCACCAACTTTTTTTTTTCGCCTCACCCCCCCCCCACCCCCGCCACCATCCATTTTGTTTATGAATCCCTTCCTCGCCGACGCCCCTGCCCTCCTTGGTGATGCATGTTTACAGGCGACAAGCCTGTGTTTGTAATCACAATATCTGCTATTGTTGGGGGAGGTCGTCTTGGTTTCTGGTCCTGTTGTCTCATCCCTCGCAGGTCGCCCCATCAATTACGCTACTTCTATCTTTTTGTCTTTTGTCTAACTGGACCGTCGGCGCCCGGTGCTGGCCAGCTTTGCACAAAGGTTTTGGCTTGCAGGTGGCGGACGTCATCAAGGTCTAACTTGACGGAGCAGTAGAGCAGTAGCACAGTGCTGCTCATTGGTTTTTCAGTGAGGTTTTTTGTTGTTGTTAATTTTTCTTTTCGTGCTTTAAATACCCGCCCACGTCTGAGGTACATAATTAGTTTTTTTGTTTTATCCAAATTGAAGAAGAAAAAAAAAAATAAAACGCCCCCCCCCCCCCCACGCAACTCACTAAACCACATAAAAAGTTTTTAAAAAAAGAGACGAAATAATATTTTAAACCAGATTCTCGGTCACAAATGCAACAAACAATTAACAAATACTACAGATCGATACATCCACCTGTACCATCAATACATCCATATGTATCAATAAGTTCATCCATATCTACAATCAATAGTACACGGGTACTAATCAACAGTAAGCATTTAATCTTGACACAAAGCTACAAGCGAATTTGGCGACCAGACACACATTAATATATTATGCAATACTTAGTATTATAAAGAGTCCTAAACAGCCATGAACAATTCACTAAGAGAAATGTTGTAAACAGATTGGTAAGAAATCAAAATAGTCTGTTACCATGTTACTTAACATAACCAGACGATGCCATTTATTTAGACTTGAGGTAACATTAAACAGCCGCTGAGTGTACTGGTGTTACATCACGTGTTTATTTTGCTACTTTTTATAAATTTGAACGGAACTACAGATTGACCCCGACTATAAGTTAGCCACGCCTACAGGTTAACCACGCCTATAGGTTGCCCCCACCTATAGGTTGACCCCGCCTATAGGTTGACCCCACCTATAGGTTGACCACGCCTACAGGTTGACCCCACCTATAGGTTGACCACGCCTACAGGTTAACCACGCCTATAGGTTGACCCCACCTATAGGTTGACCCCGCCTATAGGTTGACCCCGCCTATAGGTTGACCACGCCTACAGGTTAACCACGCCCATAGGTTGAAATGGCTAGAAAGATTTGCCATTGTATGGTTGTAATTAGTTTTTGTAGTGTTGCGTTTGTTTTAAATGTGGTAAATTATAGATTTGTTTTTTGTTGACTTTGTACCGTGCTTCGAGCCTTTGGGGATGAAGCGTGTTTTTGAAATGAACTTTATTATTATTATTATTATTATTATATTAACATACCACGGTCTTAGTGTGAGAACCGTTCTCGGTGGACGTTGCATGTTTTAGCCCGTTCTGGACATACATTTACCTAGGATCTCAATTCCAGATTCAAGCTGATACCTTATCCTCAACTCTCAGCATATCTCCATTACATCTTAGAGTTCCCTACCAAACAGCATGTCTCCATTACATCTTAGAGTTCCCTACCAAACAGCATATCTCTATTACATCTTAGAGTTCCCTACCGAACGCTCCCAGGTGCATTCCATCTCATGCAATGTCTTACCTGGGACAATTCAAAAGTTTGGACTCGTGGGAAACACAAACAAACGTACGCAATGAAAGAAAGGAAGAAACCACCAAACAACAGAAAACAAATCTTTGCTGTCATGTGACCGAGTCGATATAAAAAAAAAAAAGGGGGGGGGGGGGTCCGGCGTTCACTTAAAGCAGTAAAACAAAGGGAAGTAAGGACTGCTTGGCCACCTGCGAATGTCGCATCAAAGGGAGAGCACGCCAAATCCCACATTCTATTTGTTTACGTGAAGTTGTCCCGTGTGCACAGCAGAGTTGTCCCATCTTGCCGATAGCCTCCACGACAAAATGTATCCTGTTTGCTTGAAATCTGCTCGGACCGCTGTTGGTCTTCTGTCATCACACAATAAGATTTCGAGACGGACAAAAGGAGCTTGTGTGGACATCTTGAGAACATAGAGCGCTACGTCACGGCCCTATTTGATGTGGACGGACCGCTACCAAATCTGGTCTAAGTTTCAGACAAAATGTCTGTCTTACAATTGTTGGTTTTGGCATGCGCGGACGGCCACGTCAGAAGCTGCCTTTTGTCTCGTTCGAACCAGGAGATTAGCTTCCCGTTATTGGCGTCATGGTTGTTATAGCGTTGTAGGAGGTCAAAGGTCACTGCTGGTTATATATGGGTTTAACATTAGAATATTATTTTTAAAAATGGCTGAACAGCTAATCAATAAGCTGACGTCAGCATTGGACCTGACCATCGGACCTCAACAGTGGACCTCATCATTGGACGTCATCGTTGTACATCTTCATTTAACCTCAACGTTGGAACTCATCACCAGACCTCATCATTGGATCTCAACATTGGACCGCGTCATTTAACCTCAACGTTGGAACCCATCATCTGACCTCATCATTGGACCACAACATTGGACCTCATCACTGGACATCACATTCTTTTAAAATGTAATGCCCTACCATCCGACACAATGTTATTCATTCTTCAAGTTTGTATTTGTAATTCCAACAAAAAAAAAAAAAAACACAAAAAAACGAAAAACAACACACACAAAAGCGGAGTAACTCAAAAGCTAAATGATACAAATATTGTATTGTACTTAGTTCTGTATCATTCCCGGATAATCAAAGGATATCTCATATTCTCACAGACTGAAATCTATAACATTCCCAGATGACCATGGGATATCTCACAATCTTCCCTTCATTATTGGCAAGTTCAGTAATGGTGTCATACTCTGGTAGAGACTTGGTGTTAGACTGTGATACAGACTTGGTGTTAGACTCTGGTACAGACTTGGTGTTAGACTGTGGTACAGGCTTGGTATTATACTGTGGTACAGACTTGGTGTTAGACTGTGGTACAGATTGGTGTTAGACTCTGGTAGAGACTTGGTGTTAGACTGTGATACAGACTTGGTGTTAGACTGTGGTACAGACTTGGTGTTAGACTGTGGTACAGTCTTGGTGTTAGACTGTGGTACAGACTTGGTGTCAGACTCTTTTACAGGCTTGGTGCTAGACTCTGGTACAGACTTGGTGTTAGACTGTGGTACAAACTTGGTGTTAGACTCTGGTACAGGCTTGGTGTTAGACTCTGATACAGACTTGGTGTTAGACTCTGATACAGACTTGGTGTTAGACTCTGATACAGACTTGGTGTTAGACTGTGGTACAGACTTAATGTTAGACTGTGGTACAGATTGGTGTTAGACTGTGGTACAGACTTGGTGTTAGACTGTGGTACAGACTTAATGTTAGACTGTGGTACAGATTGGTGTTAGACTGTGGTACAGATTGGTGTTAGACTCTGGTACAGACTTGGTGTTAGACTGTGGTACAAACTTGGTGTTAGACTCTGGTACAGGCTTGGTGTTAGACTCTGATACAGACTTGGTGTTAGACTCTGATACAGAGTTGGTGTTAGACTCTGATACAGACTTGGTGTTAGACTGTGGTACAGACTTAATGTTAGACTGTGGTACAGATTGGTGTTAGACTGTGGTACAGACTTGGTGTTAGACTGTGGTATAGACTTAATGTTAGACTGTGGTACAGATTGGTGTTAGACTGTGGTACAGATTGGTGTTAGACTCTGGTACAAACTTGGTGTTAGACTCTGGTACAGGCTTGGTGTTAGACTCTGGTACAGACTTGGTGTTAGACTGTGGTACAAACTTGGTGTTAGACTCTGGTACAGGCTTGGTGTTAGACTCTGATACAGACTTGGTGTTAGACTGTGGTACAGACTTAATGTTAGACTGTGGTACAGATTGGTGTTAGACTGTGGTACAGACTTGGTGTTAGACTGTGGTACAGACTTAATGTTAGACTGTGGTACAGATTGGTGTTAGACTGTGGTACAGATTGGTGTTAGACTCTGGTACAGACTTGGTGTTAGACTGTGGTACAGACTTGGTGTTAGACTGTGGTACAGACTTAATGTTAGACTGTGGTACAGATTGGTGTTAGACTCTGGTAGAGACTTGGTGTTAGACTGTGATACAGACTTTGTGTTAGAATCTGGTACAGACTTGGTGTTAGACTCTGGTACAGACTTGGTGTTAGACTCTGATACAGACTTGGTGTTAGACTCTGGTACAGACTTGGTGTTAGACTCTGATACAGACTTGGTGTTAGACTCTGGTACAGACTTGGTGTTACTCTACGGTACATTTCTCGTGTGCCACAGTTGCGTCACTAACAGGGGGGCAGTGTAAGCAACAAGTAGCCGAGGTGTCGGACTTCTTAGCGATGTCGTCCTGTCCAAACATCAACTTGGTCTCAAGGCCATCCAGAACAAATCAAGATGCAAATACTTGACCCGACCGGTCCTATTGGTCGTGGTACATTAGATGTTGGCACAACGATCCTAGGTACAGGTGACGCCAGACGTCAGTGCTCCACAACTTGGTTCGGCGGATATGAGCGTGACATATGTCTTTGTTAAGAGATGACGTCAGTTAGGTAATATTTTGGCTTGCAATTGAAGCTGACCCATTTGGTGTGGCTGCGGTATAGGGTGGTGATAGATGATAAGCACAGTGCAGGCGGTGTTAGCAGGTGGTGATAGATGATAAGCACAGTGCAGGCGGTGTTAGCAGGTTGTGATAGATGATAAGCACAGTGGAGGTGGTGTTAGCAGGTGGTGATAGATGATAAGCACAGTGGAGGTGGTGTTAGCAGGTTGTGATAGATGATAAGCACAGTGGAGGTGGTGTTAGCAGGTGGTGATAGATGATAAGCACAATGCAGGCGGTGTTAACAGGTTGTGATAGATGATAAGCACAGTGGAGGTGGTGTTAGCAGGTGGTGATAGATGATAAGCACAGTGCAGGCGGTGTTAGAAGGTTGTGATAGATGATAAGCACAGTGGAGGTGGTGTTAGCAGGTGGTGATAGATGATAAGCACAATGCAGGCGGTGTTAGCAGGTTGTGATAGATGATAAGCACAGTGGATATGGTGTTAGCAGGTGTTGATAGATGATAAGCACAGTGCAGGCGGTGTTAGCAGGTTGTGATAGATGATAAGCACAGTGGAGGTGGTGTTAGCAGGTTGTGATAGATGATAAGAACAGTGGAGGTGGTGTTAGCAGGTGATGATAGATGATAAGCACAATGCAGGTGGTGTTAGCAGGTTGTGATAGATGATAAGCACAGTGGATGTGGTGTTAGCAGGTTGTGATAGATGATTAGCACAGTGGAGGTTGTGTTAGCAGGTTGTGATATATGATAAGCACAGTGCAGGCGGTGCTAGCAGGTTGTGATAGATGATAAGCACAGTGGAGGTGGTGTTAGCAGGTGGTGATAGATGATAAGCACAGTGCAGGCGGTGTTAGCAGGTTGTGATAGATGATAAGCACAGTGGAGGTGGTGTTAGCAGGTGGTGATAGATGATAAGCACAGTGGAGGTGGTGTTAGCAGGTTGTGATAGATGATAAGCACAGTGGAGGTGGTGTTAGCAGGTGGTGATAGATGATAAGCACAATGCAGGCGGTGTTAGCAGGTTGTGATAGATGATAAGCACAGTGGATGTGGTGTTAGCAGGTGGTGATAGATGATAAGCACAGTGCAGGCGGTGTTAGCAGGTTGTGATAGATGATTAGCACAGTGGAGGTGGTGTTAGCAGGGGGTTTTAGATGATAAGCACAGTGCAGGCGGTGTTAACAGGGGGTTATAGATGATAAGCAGAGTTCAGCTGGTTCTAGCAGGGGTGATAGATGATAAGCGGAGTACATTGCTGTGTTAGTATATAGAGCTTGCATAGGTTATATGTTTGATAACAAACTGATTTCTAGACCAATTTGCCCATCTCCCAGAACTAAAGAAAAACACATTCCATACGATTGGCCCAAAATACACCCACATTCTTTGTGCGTATTTTTTTTAAAATCGATTTGATTAGTCATCGATTGTCTATTGTCCTGTTTCTGTTGGATTTGTATAACATTTTTTTTTCAATTAAAAAAAAAACTAACAGCCCATCATTATATGACAGTGAAAAAAAAGTCACGAGCAATACATAAGAATAATGGCGGTGACTGTCATGTACAATACATCAGTATAATGACAGTTACTGTCACGAACAGTACATCAGTATAATGACAGTGACTGTCGTCTCCCCAAATTCGAAAATCCTGGGATTCCGTTCCAAGCACACAAGTTCCATTCATTGTTTAAGTATAAAACTCAAAGTAAATTGCTTATATAGCAATGATAATCTTTCTGATTATATTGCCCCACTTCTCACTATTGTACTTGATTGTCTCACTTCTCACTATTGTGTCTGATTGTCCCACTTCTCACTATTGTGTCTGATTGTCCCACTTCTCACTATTGTGTCTGATTGTCTCACTTCTCACTATTGTGTCTGATTGCCTCACTTCTCACTATTGTTTATGATTGCCTCACTTCTCACTATTGTGTCTGATTGTCTTACTTCTCACTATTGTGTCTGATTGCCCCACTTCTCACAATTGCGTCTGATTGTCCAACTTCTCACTATTGTTTCTGATTGTCCAACTTCTCACTATTGTGTCTGATTGCCTCACTTCTCACTATTTTGTCTGATTGTCTTACTTCTTACTATTGTGTCTGATTGCCTCACTTCTCACTATTTTGTCTGATTGTCTCACTTCTCACTATTGTGTCTGATTGCCTCACTTCTCACTATTGTGTCTGATTGCCTCACTTCTCACTATTGTGTCTGATTGTCTCACTTCTCACTATTGTGTCTGATTTTCCCACTTCTCACTATTGTGTCTGATTATCCAACTTCTCACTATTGTGTCTGATTGTCCAACTTCTCACTATTGTGTCTGATTGTCCAACTTTTCACTATTGTGTCTGATTGTCCAACTTTTCACTATTGTGTCTGATTGTCCAACTTCTCACTATTGTGTCTGATTGTCCAACTTTTCACTATTGTGTCTGATTGTCCAACTTCTCACTATTGTGATTGATTGTCCAACTTTTCACTATTGTGTCTGATTTTCCCACTTCTCACTATTGTGTCTGATTATCCAACTTCTCACTATTGTGTCTGATTGTCCAACTTCTCACTATTGTGTCTGATTGTCCAACTTTTCACTATTGTGTCTGATTGTCCAACTTTTCACTATTGTGTCTGATTGTCCAACTTCTCACTATTGTGTCTGATTGTCCAACTTTTCACTATTGTGTCTGATTGTCCAACTTCTCACTATTGTG
>CAXITT010000845.1:249154-263855 GCA_964033795.1 Lymnaea stagnalis
CCCCCCCCCCCCACACACACCACAAGCCAGTTTACCCAGTAGGCTCATGTAGACCAACTTTGACTTTTGACACCGGAGAATTCTGGACCCATTTACCTCATAAAACGTGCACCGACCACCATTATCAGCGAGCGTGAACAGAGGCGTCACCCAGTGCACTGAAGAGATGGGGTTTCATCTTTGCACAGTCCTGCTCTACTTCTTTTAGCTGTGTCCCCCATTATTTATTTCCTTTCGACGGAAGTAATTATGCAGCTATGTTTATCAGAGGCGAAGGGAAGGGGGGGCAAGGGAGGACATATGTCCCCGGGCGGCAGCTAGTTAGGGGCGCGAAATTGTGCTTTGATTTTATTTTATTAATGAAAATACTGGTTTGGAGAGTTGAAAAAAAGAAAAGGAGGCGTTTTAAAATGAATCCTGTCCCCGGGCTGCAAACACTCTCGATACGCCTCTGATCTTTATTGTTTTTTGTAAATGTGTGTGTGGGGGCGGGAGGGGCGGGGGTTGGCGCGTTCACATCGCAAATGACGTAACTTGTTATTTACACGTTAATTTACCGGCTAAAAAGAAGGAGCCAATGTAGATGCGTCACGCACGGGTTATTAAAAACTATGATAGGGAAATTTTATCATTTCTTTACGGAAATCGAATCAATTTAAATATGATTATATACACACACTTTATGAAAGTATAAGTATTATGTGCATGTAAGTATTACTATTACACTAGATATGGCCCGCCAAACATTGGCGAAAGCAATGCCTGAACTTCCCATCTAGTAAAGTGACTTGACAAACATGAACTCAAGTAACGCACATTTAAGAATCCCAATATTTGCTACACCCCTTCCCCCATGATACGTCACTGCATACTTTTTATTGCACGCCCCTGAACTCTATTCATCTTCTCATGTCCCAACCACTTTTAAACCAAACTATTTATTACACCATATTTAAGTCGTGACGATTTCATTTCCAGAGAGAAAAAAAAAATATTTCGCACCAAACGCAGTTGCGTTATTTTTAAAAAAAAAATCATTTGGCGTTGTTATCGGGAATGATATTTTGCGCTCTACTGATCTCATTATTGAATCATACTTTCTTTCAAACATAAAGAATTAGATGAAATTCATTTCATCAATTATTTTACAAACCAATGATTCGTGTCGCAAACGTCTCTTTATTAAATAAAGAACTCCATTACGAAAAGACCATTCCTAGCTCCGTCGTCACTGCTGCTCCTGCTAAATTATGACAACATTGACTACGTCATTTCCCTTACCCAAATATACATCACAAAATACAAAGCATAGAGCAAAAGCTGCGAAAAAAATACTCTCAATAGGAAGCAGTCGGAAATGGAAGCAGTCCACCTGAATTGTAAGAGATGTAAGAGATAAGCTGAAAATAAATATAATACAATAACTATTTTCTTTGTAGCTTAGGGGAAGAAATAGAAATTTCACAGGCGTGGTAAATATTCGATTTTTTTTTTAAATATATTTTTTTATGACGATACAATTTCTCAAAACCCTTTATAGTTAAAAATGAAATATTTAGTAGATTGTGAGACTTGGCAGTTACAGTTAGCAAGTAACGCAATATGCCCGACAGCACCAGATCAATATAATATATAACATATACATATACATAAGAGTGAGCTAGGCTGACCGTAACGCCAAAGAACCAAAACGATCAAAATACGTTCGGACTCTTAAAAACGATCATCAGTTATTTTCTATTATTTTATGGAGATATCATAAATTTAAATGCGAAAAAAAAATATTATATCTCCGCTTTTATTCTAGTGAAAGTTTAAGTAGGATCATGATAAATGACAAATCCATTTCAAGTAACAACTAATGGAACTCACTCATTTGATATGCGTTTGAAAGTTGTGAAAAGATAATTATGATCAAATAATTACACCGTAATCACACTTATTGGGAAATCCCAAACATCAGTTGTTTTTTAGGGCGTTGTTAATATTTCGAAATCAAATTAAAATTAATTTGTTCTAAATAAACACGCAAATGACGTCATAGCACGAATCGCCTATATTAGCCAAGACTCTTAAGTTTCTTTGATTTAATAACCGCGCGTGACAAAACTGATCATGTATTCTCCCCTTCTTAAAAGTAAAATTAATAAATATAATTTATTGCTTTTTAAATTGTTAGTAAAACACACACAAATTTTAGCTTGGTATTTGAACATTTAATGAGTTTTTACTTTTTAAAATTCCAAAAATATATTTATTTTTTAATTTTTATGGAGTAATAAAAACTTAACCTGTAAATCTACTTCTAATAAGTAATAAGAAAATAGCATTCAGTAATCCACTTATATCTCATCCAAATAAGAAAAAAAAACAAAGATTTAAAGTGCAAAATATGTTAGTTTGAGCATGGGAGGGACTGCAATCCGGTGGAAGATTTCATGAATTTGATTTAATTCCGGGGTAGGGGAGGGTGTTGCCCCAGGCAGCACAAGATACGTCTCAAAATAAAGGAGTGAATTTGATAAATAATTAACCTTCTTGGGTACATTCATACCGGAGGTAGGAAATAGGATGTGAACATTTTTACGTGGATTACAAGCTATTTACATCCTATGGTAATGGTATTGCATTTTTTGAAGAAAAAAGAGATGTTTCATTCTCTTTTTACAAATAAACAAATATTTACCAATTAAGAAAATCAATGGCTTTAAAAAAAAACCTGGGTACATTTATGTAAGTATAACCATGAATATCAAATCCAGAATATCATTTGACACACTTGAAAATTTATTTTTGAAAAATGGAGATGTGTTAATATTTTCTTTTTTTTAAAAAAATGACAATATATTTTTGTTTTTACTTTGCGAAATGTGAAGTGGGAGTGTACTTTTATGAAATAAACAATTTAAAAATTTTTTTTTTTTAAATATACTCTCAAGTCTGTCATAGATGTGAAAATGGTTGCCAGATTCTACTTTAGATCAAAGAATTCTTTGTTTTCAGATTTTCTGATAATGTATAATAAAAAAAAAAACAAGGCAATAGTGTGTTTAAAATTTTGAGGAAGATATCAAGAGATCAAAATCCTTTAATATAAAATACATTCATTATATCACACATAGAGTTTTTGTTGTAAATTTAAGATTATGTTTTTTCACAATTTTTAGAGGAAAAAAAGTTGTAGTTCAAGGGCACGAAAAATGTTAAATCTAAAGTATGTCTCTAGCGTAGAAATCATCCCCCAATTAACTTCTTTAGTAACAAAAGTGATATAATTAGTGATAATATAGATTGGGTAATTTAAAGTAATGTTTAGAGGGGAAAAAGTAGTTTAGGAGCGTGAAAAGGAGTAGGGTAGGCGTATAATATATAGCCGATAAATACTTCTCAGAACTTCTCCATGATGTTAGAAACGTACATATCATTATATAGATACTTCTTTTAAATGTTAGCAATTGGGATGAGATTTTGCAATAGCAGGTGGGAATGATCGCAAAGGACCTATCATTATTATCCCGTTAAAATCGGGTCATATATTCTAGTAATATAGGAATAAACTAATGTGCCCTGTGGCACTGATTTCAATAGCGACACCAACAAAGCTCTTTAACCTTCTGCCAAAACACGTTTTACTGGAGATGAAAGAGAGCATGTGTGCATTTTATGTGGAGGACGTCACTGTTAAATCCCATGAGATTTCAGTCGTATCCATTGTCCCATCTTTGTGTCAAATAAAGAAATATGTTATTCTAATGTCGTAGAATGCCGTTCAGGGGCGTTGGCACATTGTGGGCACGGCTACATAAGTGTATACACACCTCAAAACTAAATGAGGTTGGGAAGGTGGGGAAAAGTGGATAATATTTTCCTGTGAAACTAATGATGTCGATATTTTACCAAAAGTTTCAGGGGCTATATAAGTAGTGGTCATACATTTAACTAAGCGGATGAAAAAATGGTTAGATCAGACGTGTACCATAAACTGTTCGTGAAAAACATTTCGAGTGCGAAAGAAATAGGGGGGGGGGGGGGGGGAGCATTTTACTATTGCTAACAATATCACACAATCCAAAAATGTTAAATACGTGACAATTTAATCTTTAAAAATTGAGCAAGATTTATTTTTTTTATCATTTCTCAAAAATACAGTTCAGGCGATTGAACAACAATGGGTAAAGATCTTATTTAAATCTATCAAAAGTGTCATATATTTCTTTTTCCACTTTATGCCAAATATGTGAGTGCATATATAATTTATTATTTCCACCTTAACGTTTCAACGAAGTCTTACATTAAAAAGTCCTAATTATTAAAAAAAAATAATACAAAAAAAATAAATAAATATTAATTAATATTAGGTTTTAAAGTTTTGAAACAAGTGAGTCAAAGTTGTTTCTTTGAAGAAATCTCTAGGTGTGAACTCTTGCTCCTTATCGGCAGTTTCTGAGGACATACAACATTGAGATTGGCTTCACCGGACGACAACAAACTGAAACGTGATTGGTTGAAGCGAAAGGCCGCCATCTTAATCACGGTTGTGACGTATTTAACCTAATCAATTCTTTTGACAAGTTGGTTCATAGATTAACGTATTATTCTTTCATTCTTTTTTATTTAATTCCAATTTTTTTAGTGTAGGTATAAGAAAATCATACGTTTGTCTAATCACGACTTTGATAAATCATGATTATGTGACATATCAAGTTGGACGTTCACACAGTGTTAATGTTCACTGGATGTTAATATAATCATGTATGTAGACTGCGAGCCGTAGGCCATCAAGCCGTAGTCAAGTGACCATCAGTGTGGTCTGAGAATGATGAAACCACTATTGCATGATACATGGTTGAGCCATTATATCTATAACATATGTGAACACGATGCATGGTTGAACTATTATGTAACATATATCAACATGATAAAAAGTTGAACTATAAACATATAACATATGTGAAGCTGATGCAAGGTTGAACTATTATATAACATATATCAACATGATAAAAGGTTGAACTATAATATATAACATATATGAAGCTGATACAAGGTTGAACAGTTATATAACATATATCAACATGATAAAAGGTTGAACTATAAAATATATGAAGCTGATACAAGGTTGAACTATTATATAACATATATCAACACGATAAAAGGTTGAACTATAAAATATAAAATATATGAAGCTGATACAAGGTTGAACTATTATACAACCAAACATGCGGCAACTCCACTGGCTTCCAATATCCTCTCGCATCAAGTACAAGTCTGCCAATCTTTGCTTCAACTCGTTCACTGACCCTCACTTTCCTGTCTATCTCTCTGAACTGTTGCTTCCTTACATCCCCACAAGACAACTACGTTCTTCCATTGACAATGGAACCCTCTCAATCCCAAGAACCAAAACTAAGACCATCGGTGAACGCTCCTTCTGCTTCCATGGGCCCGCATTCTGGAACCAGCTCCCCTTCCATATCCGTCATTGTGAAACTTCGTCCCCTTTCAAAAAGTCCCTTAAAACCCATCTGTTTAGGTCCGCCTATGACCTGTGATGCACCCTCCTTGCCCTGCCTCATTTTCTGTCTCGGGTTGATCCTGTAGTATGGGCCAAAACGTGCCAAAGTGTCCTCGTTTTATAGCCATTTTAATTGTTTCTATAGCATAGTAGTCAGTTACTATCCTAGTGTCTCATTTTTATTTTACTTAATTTACATGTTTTTAATAATTGTAAAGCGCTTAGACCTTTAAGGTAAGCGCTATATAAAAATACCTAAATAAATAAATATCAACATGATAAAAGGTTGAACTATAAAATAAAACATATATCAAAATGAATCAAGGTTGAACTATTATATAACCTATATCAACATGATAAAAGGTTGAACAATAAAATATAACATATATGAAGCTGATACAAGTTTAACTATTATGTAACATATATCAACATGATAAAAGGTTGAACTTTAAAATATAACATATATGACGCTGATACAAGTTTAACTATTATGTAACATATATCAACATGATGAAAGGTTAAACTATAAAATATAACATATATCATCATCATACAAGGTTGAACTATTATATTACATATATCAACATGATAAAAGGTTGAACTATAAAATATAACATATATCATCATCATACAAGGTTGAACTATTATATATATAACCTATGTGAAGATGCGAAACTGTTTTTTTAAAGATGAAAACTTTTACAAATAAACACCGAAACCATGGGAAATAAAAATTTACTCTTGTCTGTTTGTTGAAATAGGAGGCAGGGTGTAGACAGTGGGTACAGATCACCTGTCTCTAAAGTGAGGTAGGATTTCACAGAGTGTAGAATTTGGGTACAGATCACCTGTCTCTAAAGTGAGGTAGGATTTCACAGAGTGTAGAATTTGGGTACAGATCACCTGTCTGTAAAGAGAGGTAGGATTTCACAGAGTGTAGAATTTGGGTGCAGATCACCTGTCTCTAAAGTGAGGTAGGATTTCACAGAGTGTAGAATTTGGGTACAGATCACCTGTCTCTAAAGTGAGGTAGGATTTCACAGAGTGTAGAATTTGGGTGCAGATCACCTGTCTCTAAAGTGAGGTAGGATTTCACAAAGTGTAGAATTTGGGTACAGATCACCTGTCTGTAAGCTGAGTTAGGAGAAAGGGTGTCGCTTATGGATACATATCACCTGTCTCCTGACTTTTGTAGGCTCAAGATCGTACTAGTCATTGACCAAGCGCAGTGCACATGCTACCATTTTTCTGACTGATGCCCTTCGTTAAACGTCATACGACGTTCTGTCTCGTACAACTAGACTCAGGCGTCCTGTCCACCACCGCTCAACCATTTCATTTTCTTGGAAGACCCATTTCATCCACTTCCTAGTTGTTTCCGTGAGCTCTGCACTGATTATTTTGACGGGAAATTTTAACTTCTCAAAGATTGACGCATCGTCTGTTTATAACTTACTTTCACATTTGGCATAGTTTGCATCTGAAGGCCGCGATGGAAGAAAGTACTGTAGAAAAGCGATCGAAACTGGTTTTCCCATCTTGCTCATGAATAATCCACGAATTGGTTGTAAACTCTGTACATTGTCAATGCTCTATAATGGCTGTGAGCTATATATCCTTGAGTTAGCTGCCCCATATGCCCCAGATGTCCCAGGTGCCCCAGGTGCCCCAAATGCCCCAGATTTCCCAGATGCCCCGGATGTCCCAGATGTCCCATATGCCCCAGATGCCCCAGATGTCCCAGGTGACCAAGATGCCCCAGATGTTCCAGGTGCCCCAGGTGCCCCAGATGCCCCAGATGTCCCAGGTGCCCCATATGCCTCAGATGCCCCAGATGTCCAAGGTGCCCCAGGTGCCCCAGATGCCCCAGATGTCCCAGATGTTCCAGGTGCCCCAGATGCCCCAGATGTCCCAGGTGCCCCAGGTGCCCCAGATGCCCCAGATGTCCCAGGTGCCCCAGGTGCCCCAGATGTCCCAGGTGCCCAAGATGTCCCAGATGCCCCGGATGTCCCAGATGTCCCAGTTGCCCCAGATGTCCCAGATACCCCAGATGTCCCAGGTGCCCCAAATTTTACCCAGATGTCCCGAATACCACATATGCCCCAGATGTCCCAGATGCCCACGATGTCCTAAATGCCCCAGATGTTCCTAATGTCTCAGATGTCCCAGATGCCACACATGCATTGAAGTTTATTCTTATATTTGCCACACTGCTGGCCTTGAGACGCTCTAGCACGATGGACAAGTGGACAGTTCAACAATGGGATGATCCAGTCTTAACCCATATCAAGACGTGGGCGCATTCTATGCTAGGAATATACAACAAAGTCAGTATGCAACATTTTCAGAATACAACTTTCCCAGCACGCAACCTGCCCAGTAAGCAACGTTGCTATACTATGTATTAAGTGACACAGTTGAGGGGTGAGGGGGAGGGGAGGGGGTGGTACCCCCCCCCGAAGAACACGTGACATCAAATTTCTGGATATCTGGACATTCCAAGCGCTGCTGTGATATTCTTGTGTTTCAAACTAAAACAGTATAAATATGATTTTATAACTGCATTTTACAAATATTAATATAATAGGCTAATAATAAATCAAGTCATAATAATAAACGAATTCATAATAAATCAAGTGGCAATAAATAAAGTCATATTAAATGAAGTCATATTAAATGAAGTCATAGTAATAAATGAAGTCACAATAAATGAAGTCATAATAATAAATGAAGTCATAATATATGAAGTCATAATATACAAAGTCATAACAATAAATGAATTCATAATAATAAGTGAAGTCATGATATCATGAATGGACAACGTAGTTTTATTTAAACAACTTTGGAGCGGGCTGGTTGACTTATCCAAACAGAACAAAAATGTCCCACGCAGTGCATGGTCCGTGTGAACGTCGGGTTCTCCCATTAAGTCATTTCCGTTGTTCCATATTGACATGCACGTACCGCGGCTACGTCTGATCGTATCTCTGTGTCTATCCACGACGCCGTGTAAGGAAACTGGGGAAATCTGGAACTAAAAAAACCCACCAATGGCTGTCTGAGTTTCTCAATATATCGGATAGGTTTTTTGTGGACAACTTTTGAAGCACAAGAACCGATTGGTCTATTTCCCTTTGAATTGTTATTTTAGATCAGAGAGTTACCACTCGTCAAACATTCGCCCCTTCCTGGTAGCTCCAACGATCATAGAAGGAGTGGGTAGATAGTGCTGTGTCCAGTCAATGAGTTGTGTCCAGTCGGTGCGCGGTGTCCAGTCAATGAGTTGTGTTCAGTCAATGAGTTGTACCCAGTCAATGAGTTGTCGCCAGTCAATGAGTTGCGTCCAGCCAGTGCGTTGTGTCCAGTCAATGAGTTGTGTCCAGTCAATGAGTTGTGTCGAGTCGGAGCGCTGTATCCAATCAATGTGTAGTGTCAAGTGGGTGCATTGTGTCCTGTCAGTATGTTGTGTCCAGTCAATGTGTTGTGTCCAGTCTATACATTGTGTCCAGTTGATGTCCATTCGGTAGTTTATAAAAAAAGGGCAACGAGATATAACCGGTCCCCAAAGAAAAAAAAAATGTTTAATTCCAATTAGTAAATTGACCAAACCCATCATGTACATAAGTGTACTGATAAATTCAAGCATGTACATAAGTGTACTGATATATTCAAGCATGTCCAAGCAAATGAGTGGCGGAGAGAGAAAAAATAAAATGATAAAGGAAGATAGAAATTGATAAAACAGACTGGACAATTGATAAAACACACTGGAATAAACTAAAGCAGACTGGACTAAAATAAAACAGACTGGACTAAACTAAAACCGACTGGACTAAACCAAAACTGACTGGACTAAACAAAAACAGAATGGACTAAACTTAAACTCACTGGACTAGACTAAAAAATACTGGACTAAACTAAAACAGATTGGACTAAACTAAAACTCACTGGACTAGACTAAAACGGACTGCACTAAACTAAAACAGATTGTAGTAAACTAAAACAGACTGGACAAAACAAAAACAGACTGGACTAAACTAAAACTAAATGGACTAAACTAAAACTGACTGGACTAGACTAAAACAGACTGGACTAAACTAAAACAGAATGGACTAAACTAAAACTGACAGGACTAAACAAAAGCAGACTGGACTAAACTAAAACTCACTTGACTAAACTAAAACTCACTGGACTAAAAAAAAGCAGACTGGACTAAGCTAAAACAGAATGGACTGAATTAAAATAGACTGGACTATACTAAAACAGACTGGACTAAACTAAAACTGACTGGACTAAACAAAAGCAGACTGGACTAAACTAAAACAGACTGGACTAAACTAAAACTGACTGGACTAAACTAAAACAGACTGGACTAAACTAAACGTGACTGGACTAAACTAAATCTTAATGGACTAAACTAAAATTGACTGGACTAAACAAAAGCAGACGGCACTGAACTTAAACTGACTGGAAAAAACTAAAACAGACTGGACTAAACTAAAACTGACTGTAATAAACTAAAAAAGACTGGACTAGACTAAAACTGACTGGACTAAACAAAAGCAGACTGCACTGAACTTAAACTGACTGGACTAAACTAAAACTGACTGGACTAAACAAAAGCAGACTGGACTAAACTAAAACGGACTGGACTAAACTAAAACAGACTGCACTAAACTAAAACACACTGGACTAAACTAAAACAGACTGGACTAAACTAAACTTGACTAGACTAAACTAAAAATGACTGTACTAAATTAAAACTGACTGGGCTTAACAAAAGCAGACTGGACTAAACTAAAACAGACTGGAATAAACTAAAACTGACTGGACTAAACAAAAGCAGAATGGCCTAAACTAAAACTCAATGGACTAAACTAAAACTAAATGGACTAAACTAAAACAGAGTGGACTGAAAAAAACAGACTGGACCAAACTAAAACAGACTTGACTGAATTAAAACTTACTGGACTAAACTAAAACTCACTGGACTAAATTAAAACAGACTGGACTAAGCTAAAACAGACTGGACTAAACTAAAACTCTCTGGACTAAACTAAAATAGACTGGACTGAAATAAAACAGAATTCTTTTTGTTTAGTCCAGTCTGTTTTAGTTTAGTACAGTCAGTTTTAGTTTAGTCCAGTCTGTTTTAGTCTAGTCCAGTCAGTTTTAGTTTAGTCCAGTCTATTTTAGTTTAGTCCAGTCTCTTTTAGTTTAATCCATTGAGTTTTATTTTAGTCCAGTCTGTTTTTGTTTAGTCCAGTCAGTTTTACCATCGATGAATCTGTTTTAGTCTAGACCAGTCCGTTTTAGTTTAGTCCAGTCAGTTTTAGTTTAGTCCAGTCTGTTTTAGTTTATTCCAGTCTGTTTTAGTTTAGGCCAGTCAGTTTTTGTTCAGTCCAGTGTGTTTTAGTTTAGTCCAGTGAGTTTTTGTTTAGACAGTGAGTTTTAGCTTAGTCCAGTCCGTTTTAGTTTAGTCAAGTCAGTTTTGGTCTAGTCCAGTCTGTTTTAGTTAGGTCCAGTGAGTTTTAATTTCGTCCAGTCTGTTTTAGTTTAGTACAGTTAGTTTTGTTTAGTCCATTCAATTTTAGTTAATTCCAGTCAGATTTAGTTTAGTCCAATCTGTTTTAGTTTAGTACAGTCAGTTTTACTTTAGTCCAGTCAGTTTTAGTTTAGTCCAGTCTGCTTTTGTTTCGTCCAGGAAGGTTGAATTTAGTCCAGTCTGTTTTAATTTATTCCATTCTGTTTTAGTTTAGTCCAGTCAGTTTTAGTTTTGTCCAGTCTGTTTTAGTTAAGTCCAGTCAGTTTTAGTTCTGTCCAGTCTGCTTTTTTTAGTCCAGTCAGTTTTAGTTTTGTCCAGTCCGTTTAAGTTGAGTCCAGTGAGTTTTGGTCTATTCCAGTCTGTTTTAGTTTGGTCAAGTGAGTTTTATTTTATTCAAGTCTGTTATTTTTTTAGTCCAGTCTCTTTTAGTTCACTCCAGTCTGTTTTAGTTAAGTCCAGTCCGTTTTAGTTTAGTCAGTGAGTTTTAGTTTAGTCCAGTCTGTTTTAGTTTAGTCCAGTCCGTTTTAGTTTAGTCCAGTGAGTTTTATTTAAGTACAGTCCGTTTTAGTTCAGTCCAGTCTATTTTAGTTTAGTCCCGTGAGTTATAGTTTAGTCCAGTCTGTTTTACCTTAGACCAGTCTGTTTTAATTTAGTCCAGTCAGTTTTAGTTCAGTCTAGTCTGTTTTAGTTTAGTCCAGTGAGCTTTAGTTTAGTCCAGTCTGCTTTTGTTTAGTCCAGTCTGTTTTAGTTTAGTCCAGCTAATTTTGGTCTAAGCCAGTCTGTTTTAGTTTAGTCCAGTCTGTTTTAGATTAGTGCAGTCATTTTTTGTTTAGTCCATTCAATTTTAGTTAATTCCAGTCAGATTTAGTTTAGTCCAATCTGTTTTAGTTTAGTACAGTCAGTTTTACTTTAGTCCAGTCAGTTTTAGTTTAGTCCAGTCTGCTTTTGTTTCGTCCAGGAAGGTTGAATTTAGTCCAGTCTGTTTTAATTTATTCCATTCTGTTTTAGTTTAGTCCAGTCAGTTTTAGTTTTGTCCAGTCTGTTTTAGTTAAGTCCAGTCAGTTTTAGTTCTGTCCAGTCTGCTTTTTTTAGTCCAGTCAGTTTTAGTTTTGTCCAGTCCGTTTAAGTTGAGTCCAGTGAGTTTTGGTCTATTCCAGTCTGTTTTAGTTTGGTCAAGTGAGTTTTATTTTATTCAAGTCTGTTATTTTTTTAGTCCAGTCTCTTTTAGTTCACTCCAGTCTGTTTTAGTTAAGTCCAGTCCGTTTTAGTTTAGTCAGTGAGTTTTAGTTTAGTCCAGTCTGTTTTAGTTTAGTCCAGTCCGTTTTAGTTTAGTCCAGTGAGTTTTATTTAAGTACAGTCCGTTTTAGTTCAGTCCAGTCTATTTTAGTTTAGTCCCGTGAGTTATAGTTTAGTCCAGTCTGTTTTACCTTAGACCAGTCTGTTTTAATTTAGTCCAGTCAGTTTTAGTTCAGTCTAGTCTGTTTTAGTTTAGTCCAGTCTGTTTTTGTTCAGTCCAGTCTGTTTTAGTTTAGTCCATTCCATTTTAGTTTAGTCCACTGAGTTTTATTTTAGTACAGTCCGTTTTAGTTCAGTCCAGTCTATTTTAGTTTAGTCTAGTGAGTTTTAGTTTAGTCCAGTCAGTTTTAGTTTAGTACAGTCAGATTTAGTTTAGTCCAGTCTGTTTTAGTTTTGTCCAGTCAGTTTTAGTTTAGTCCAGTTTGCTTTTGTTTAGTCCAGTCAGTTTTAGTTTAGTCCTGTCAGTTTTAGTTTAGTCCAGTCCGTTTTAGTTTAGTCCAGTCCTATTTAGTTTAGTCCAGTCTGTTTTAGTTTATTCCAGTCTGTTTTAGTTTAGGCCGAACAGTTTTTGTTCAGTCCAGTGTGTTTTAGTTTAGTCCAGTCCGTTTTAGTTTAGTCCAGTCAGTTTTGGTCTAGTCCAGTCTGTTTTAGTTTGGTCCAGTGAGTTTTAATTTAGTCCAGTCCGTTTTAGTTCAGTCCAGTCTGTTTTAGTTTTTTCCAGTCTGTTTTTGTTAAGTCCAGTGAGTTTTAGTTCAGTCCAGTCTGTTTTAGTTTAGTCCAGCCTGTTTTAGTCTAGTCCATTCCGTTTTAGTTTAGTCCAATCTGTTTTAGTTTAGTCCATTCCGTTTTAATTTAGTCTAGTCAGTTTTAGTCCAGTCCAGTCTGTTTTTATTTAGTCCAGTGAGTTTAAGTTTTGTCAAGTCTGCTTTTGCTTAGTCCAGTCAGTTTTAGTTTAGGCCAGTCTGTTTTAGTTTAGTCAGGTCTGCTTTTGTTTAGTCCAGTCAGTTTTAGTTTAGTCCAGTCAGTTTTAGTTTAGTTCAGTGAGTTTTAGTTTAATCCAGTCTGTTTTAGTTTAGTCCAGTCTGTTTTAGTTCAGTCCAGTCTGTCACAAGGAGACGGGATAATGTTGATACGTACTAATGACGTCACAGGAAGTTCCCCTCAACCATTAAATAAACAAAACTGTTCAGAATATCAGTCGAATCCGATGTTCTTCTGATTTGTTTGATTTCCTAGACAACCTGGTTATGTCTATGTCATGTCATATTTGTCCCCATACAGCCGGTGACCCTAACATGTCACATAGAACTGGGGATCGCAACATGTCCCAGGTGACCCCAATATGCCACATGCATCAGGTGACCGTAACATTCATACGTATTTGCCCCTATTTAACCGATGAAACGGCCCATACAATAAGTGACCATAACATGTCCCATACAAGTGACCATAACATGTCCCATACAACAATTGACCATAACATGTCCCATACAACAAGTGACCATAACATGACCCATAAACAAGTTACCCTAATATATCCCATACAACAAGTGACCATAACATCTCCCATACAACAAGTGACCATAACATGTCCCATACAACAATTGACCATAACATGTCCCATACAACAAGTGACCATAACATGTCCCATATAACAAGTGACCATAACATGTCCCATGCAACAAGTGGCCATAACATGTCCCATACAATTGACCATAACATGTGCCATACAACAATTGACCATAATATGTCCCATACAACAAGTAACCATAACATGTCCCATACAACAAGTGACCATAACATGTCCCATTCAGCAGGTGGCCGTAACATTCGTATAGATTTGTCCCATTCAACAGATGACCGTAACATGTCCCATAAAACAGGTGGCCGTCACATTCTCCACACAACAGGTGATCGCAAACCAGGTGCCGCTATTACCTACTTCCCAAACCGTTGAAATGTGTTCACATATGGTCCTACTTGTAAGCTGGATTTCCTGTCTGATAGCGGCCCGTATCTATTCTATATATGGATAAGCTTTAAGTGGGGGGGGGGTGGTTTAAACCGCTCTCAATGAATCATATTATTTTACCGTAAAACTTGTAAATTTTCAACTGATTAATTGTGTTTAAGTTTGTTTCATTTTGAAGAGATGTTCCACAACTTTTAAACATGTTCCTTGATTCTCCATCGGGTCGCAGTCCCGTCTAAATGTCCTTGTTGTGTTTGTCACGGCCGTGTGGTGGCGAATCTGAAGGATTCGTGCAGCAAAATGTACGAGTGTACGTATATTAAACTATCTATGGGGGGGGGGGGGGGGGGAAGAGGGGGAGGGCCCGCCAGGGGGG
>CAXITT010000845.1:264086-274524 GCA_964033795.1 Lymnaea stagnalis
GGGGGGGTGGGAGGGGGGGGTTCGTTATAAATCTGGTTTGGGGGTGGCGGGATTTCATGGGGCTTTAGGGCAAATTTTTTTTTTACGTAAGTCAGGGGGTGGGTGAGTTGAGGGGTTGGATAGAAACGATGAGTGGGGGCGCCCACATATGAGACGGTGGCAATTTTAAAAATTGTTTGATATGGTGGCTTGTTATAAGATTTACATTATTTTAGAATAGGAGTTTGTTAAGTTCCTAGTGTTACTTCGAATCTCTGAAGCCATGGACCACTGACCACTGACCACTGACTGGCCGCGTCATTTCGAAAGAATTTAGTTATACATTGATACAAGCTCAGAATTATGTGGTCTCTGTCCGACTCACAGTTGCTGTTATGTACATAATTGTTCAGCTCTACCATTTCCTCCACCATTGGTCTAATGGGACCCGGGTGCGAATGGCGGGGCCATTTTGAACAAACGCTATTCAGATGCCATTTCTGGTAGTTTATTTTAGTTAAACTGAATAAGTAAGTGTACAAACATCTAGTCCATTCAATCATCTTTCATTTGATAGCTCATTTTGTCTTACGAACCCAACAATAATATTTTAAATAGTTTTTTTTTTTTTTATCCCAACATTTCACTTCTGGTACCCGGGTGCGAATAGCGAATAGGTACTTCGTTGTTAAACACCCACCCATCATACTGTTCGTGAGTCCGACACTTAACGTCGTGTTAACGTAAGAAACCCCGACCTGGGGGAACTCTCCAAAATTGCGGCACCTAAAACACACACACATTATTTATATGATGAATGCGACATATACAACTTAAAATTGCCAACCCTCCCCCCCCCGGAAGGTCACCCCCCCCTCTTTCGCACCCACTAGGTTCGCCACTGACCTATGTCGTGGTGCTGTTGACATCGACACTAATATCAATAACTTACTTGTTGAAAGAGTTCTAGTCAAAAGCGTTCAGTGCTTGTCATCCGGATATCCCAGAATAGACCGGAGCGCTAAAAATAGGACTGCATCATTCCCGTAGTTCACAGAAAGTGGTTTTTATTTTTTACTTGTTTAGGCTTCCTAGAAATGGGTCCCCCCAGACTGTGCACCTGAAAACATCCTTCCGTCGCATCCTTCAAATACTACGGGCCTGAATAAAGCAACATCCTCTTCAGATTTTCTTGATGCTTTAGTTTTATGCAAATGGATGATTCTCAAATCAGGATGTCCCGATGGGCAGGTGATATTAAAATGCTAAGTAGATTTATTTATTTATTTATTTTTATTTTCTTTTTTTTTTTTTTTTTTGGGGGGGGGGGGGCACTTGGATTACCTAAGTGGATGATGGTGGATTACCTAAGTGGATGATGGTGGATTACATAAGAAACCCTTTTGTTAAACTAAAACTACATAAAGATTGAAGAAATACAAAAATATTACAAATTATGGGCCTTGAAAAAGAGTCACCGATAGATATCAGTCAGATTTTACATGGGGGATAATAGGAAAAATAAAGAATTACTTAGCATTGCGAAATCAATATACTGTACTCATCTAAAGTACTGTACTCATCTAAAGTACTGTACTCATCTACAGTACTGGGTGCACTTTAAAGAATAGCCACATATAGCGTTTTCAAAAGATTCAATTGACGCACACAAAAAATAAAGAAAAAAAATTTAAAAAATCATTACGCTTATTTACTCGGAGATAGCTGTCATTATTGTTGATTTTTGGCAATTGGGGATAGCTGTGATTATTGTTGATTGTTGGCAATTGGGGATAGCTGTGATTATTGTTGATTGTTGCCAATTGGGGATAGCTGTGATTATTGTTGATTGTTGGCAATTGGGTATAGCTGTGATTATTGTTGATTGTTGCCAATTGGGGATAGCTGTGATTATTGTTGATTGTTGGCAATTGGGGATAGCTGTGATTATTGTTGATTGTTGGCAATTGGGGATAGCTTTGATTATTGTTGATTGTTGCCAATTGGGGATAGCTGTGATTATTGTTGATTGTTGGCAATTGGGGATAGCTGTGATTATTGTTGATTGTTGGCAATTGGGGATATCTGTGATTATTGTTGATTGTTGGCAATTGGGGATAGCTGTCATCACAAGTACACGTATGGTTTCATCGTATGTGTATGAGTTTGGGCTCATGAACGCTGGTTTGTCTTTATTCAAAATTCAAATCAACATCATGCCTTTAAGAAAGACCGATTCACTCCACTGATCATAAGGTGGACCTCTCCTAAATTGACGAAAACTTAACCCTCAAAGACATATTCCCATCAAGAGCATGTTCCCGTCAAGGACATGTTCCCGTCAAGGACAGGTTCCCGTCAAGGACATGTTCCCGTCAAGGACAGGTTCCCGTCAAGGACATGTTCCCGTCAAGGACAGGTTCCCGTCAAGGACAGGTTCCCGTCAAGGACAGGTTACCGTCAAGGATATGTTCCCGTCAAGGACAGGTTCCCGTCAAGGACATGTTCCCGTCAAGGACAGGTTCCCGTCAAGGACATGTTCCCGTCAAGGACATGTTTCCATCAAGGACAGGTTCCCGTCAAGGACAGGTTCCCGTCAAGGACAGGTTCCCGCCAAGGCTTTGTCAAATTCAATACCCCCCCCCCCCACCATCTTTTCTTTGTTTCAATCCTTTAAGATTAACTTCGTTTTTGTTCGTGTGTCTCTGGCTGAGGCAAAATCTTCAGACGCCTAACTGACACACTTCCGTCATCCTATCGCGCTGAACTATGTCACACAGACTCGTTGCCGATGACAACAAATTATTTCAAATTTTCACCATCAAACCCACCCCTACTCAAAAATAAGTTTTTTCCCATTTTTCATGGGGAAGATGAAGGAAATATGATTTCACGAAATAAAATTCCCCATGATAGCGCTAAATTAGATTTTTTTTTTTAAATATCGCAAGTGCGTTTGGTGCGTAATATTTTCTGTTTGTTTTCTGATATTCTTGGTGTAAAAGCTCTGCGGTGTAAAAACGGGTGGGACATTAAATTATATTAATTTTAAATAAAATAATTTTAAAATGCAAATAAAGGATTCATACGCAAACTTTTCTTTTTAATGGTTGTTTAATTAATTTTTTTTTCATTTATCATCATCATCTTTTGGGTAAAAACTGAATGGTTATGGACTTTTACGATGCCACCGTGGAATTGTAAAAAAAAAAAAAAAATTAAAAATGGCGAAGACATCTCTCAGTGCTGACCGCCAAAGTCATCAGACATGACTAAGTTCTTGTCGGAATTATTAGCACATTTGCAACAATATATATTTTGATGTGGGATGACGTCAATTATATTAGAACCCAAATAAATAATCTCTACTCTCATAACTAAATTAACTCTGATCATAAGCTATGTTGGTTAACAGTCAAGCCCGTCTAACCTAGAAGAGGGGGGAAAAAGGGGGGGGGGGTGCAGGTGGTGTTAAAGATGATAAAGTATCAAAGAACTGAGAACCGATGTAACGAAAAAGATACGAGAGCCAGTCATATTAACAATCATCAATGTATGTATACTATTAAATTGATGTAAAAAAAAAAATACACAATAAATTTATAGAAACAAATACCACATTAAATGATATAAGGGCTATTGGAAAAAATACTATAACTTTACAAATAGTAGTCCAAACACACACAATGATAAGGTTAGTAAGCTTTGTAGGGCTCCTGTAAGTCTTTTAAGTCTCGTAAATAAGTCTGCCGGTCACAGTCGACCGTCGTATTTAAAGTGAGGGAGTCAGAACAGAACAGAAAGTCTAGAAATTCAATCACCAGAGAGTTGTGCTTACTACTGTATACTTTTTTTTTTGGGGTGGGGGTGGTCAACACACGGGTAAGGGGGCTCATTGGGACAGGGCTTCTGGTGCAAAGGGGTGGGGGCCGAACAAAGTTTAAGAACCACTGATATAACCACTGCATCAACATACGTAAGAAGTAACGTTAACCGAATTCACCGGCGTAACCTAATCACGTGACACATAGGTATGTGTACGTGCGTCAGAAACATTTCATTGCTGTAACAAAGGGCGCCAAGTTTGGTTTATGGTCATGACGCAACACAAGCTCAATAGATATATGACAGGAAGTTGGCGGCGCTGGTCTCCACTCTGGTGAGCATAGCCACAAATAAGGAGCCGAATTATTTGTATTTACTTATTATTGATTGTTTGATTGAAACCTATCCAATCGAAACAGGGTTGAACGATCTCAAAAACATAACATGCACCGACAGATTTTAATGTTTTTAATTCTCAAAACACGCGGAAACAGTTTACCTATAAATACGTTGAATTAAACCATAGAGCGGAAATGACGCAAATTTCTATTTATAGCACTTGTTTATTGTTTGGTGTTTCCGTCCATTTTTCATCTCTTCTGTTTACGATCACGTAAGTTTAAAGTAAGCCTAAACTAATAATAGATGCTGAAAATTGCTGTTTTTTTTGTTTCGCTTCAATTTTCTAAAATTTTAATTTTTTCAAGGAAATCCTAAATTCCTCACGGATTTGGCCGCAAAAAAAAATAGAAAAATCTGAGTTTGACGGACTGCCCTTAAATTGATATCACAAGATGTGGGAGGGAAAAAAAGAAGTTTTTGGAAAGGGTCGGGGATTGTGTTAGGTCGGATTTGGCTCTTGCAATGTTGACTTGTCTAGCAAAAAAAAACGATTGACACATTACGGAAGCAAGATGACTATAGACAAAGCTGAGACCTATAGATACAGCCAAGACCTACAGACAGAGCCGAGACCTACAGACGAAGATGAGACCTACAGGCGGAGATGAGACCTACGGACAGAGCTCAAACCTACAGACTGAGCTGAGACCTACAGACAGAGATGAGACCTACAGACAGAGATGAGACCTACAGACAGAGATGAGACCTACAGAGCTGAGAACAGTAGACAGAGATGAGACCTACAGACAGAGCATCGAAGTGAAGACTACTTCTACTACTCTGAGTTACGTCGGCTTCAGGGCGATACAATAAACTTTTATCTCATGGCGATTAAAAATTTTAAAATGTTTTCCCCTTTTTAAATGGGAAGTCGAGGCGAACCGTCCCTATTGGCAACCTCACAGGGGGGGGGGGAGGAAAGCTTCACAGTGGGATGACGCCCCCAAAGGGGCGGGAATTAATTTGACGAAGTTTGATCAAGTCCTTTCACAACTCATCTCAGTTTGAAGCCATCAAGAAAGGATGCCACCAGAACAGGGTGCCACCAGAACAGGGTGTCTCCAGAACAGGGTGCCACCAGAACAGTGTGCAACCAAAACAGGGTGCACCAGAGCAGGGTGTCACCAGAACAGAGTGTCACCAGAACAGGATGCCACCAGGCACCAGGGTAGGATAACAACCAGAACAAGGTGCCACCAGAACAGTGCGTCACCAGAACAGGATGCCACCAGAACAGGATGCCACCAGAACAGGGTGCCACCAGAACAGGGCGCCACCAGAACAGGGTGCCACCAGAACAAGGTTCCACCAAAACAGGATGCCACCAGAACAAGATGTCACCAGAACAGAGTGTCACCAGAGCAGGACTTACCAGAGCATTCAGACTCGGTGGAGGTCCCTTTTGACTTCTGGTTGAGGGTTACACCAAGAGTTTACCACAACGTGTGACACTCAAATCCGGTGACGCCACTGAGCATAAGATGAAATTAGGAACTAACCCAAAGTGATATATCAAGACAAGATCGCTAGGTGCCGAGCCACTGGTATAAACACGCAACATGCTGGACTGGCTTCTTTACGACACATACCAGTTCAAACTATTGCCAGAAAAAATTACTTTGTAAAAAAAAAAAGTACGCACTTTAAATATTTAGATATATATCGATGTATTTAGAGAGCGACCATTACCACCAAGATTTACCTCTGGGGTAATGTACCCCAGTTTTCCGAGCCCTGAAATAAGTCAGTAAGAAACCAGACGACACTTCCTGTCATGGCAACGTGTTGTTGTCCTACATTTGTATTGACACACATGCACACAAAAGTGAAAGACATCCGTTGCAACCTCTAACACACACGCTTAACTAAATAAAGTCACCTCGAAAGCTGCTTACATCTGTTGTACTTTGGCAGCTGCGTAACTTGCTAGGTGCAAGGGGTTGTGTGTGCCCCTAGCTATTTAAATCATGAATCTATTTATAACGGAAACGATAAGCATAAAAAAAAATATAAACGAAAACTAACCCACATTCGAACCCTTGTCTTACCACGCAGCCAACAACTATTTTGAATCCAGTCTAAATAAATGTGCACCTGCCATCCAAATATGTTTTAAATACATAAATTGTCGGTCCGAATATGTCAAGTTCGTTGCCTGTATGGGGCCCCGGGGGAACAGCGGAGCTGGGAGACTGTGAGAGTCCCCCCGTTACGTAACAAAGCCAAGCCCGCAGTTTCATTGACAAACACCGAGGCGCCAGCTGTCACTGAGAACCCCACGGAGGTCAACCAATAAGTAAAAAGATCTTTATGTCGTACCTGGTCTCGGAACACGGGGGATAAGCTTCAGCTCCCCCCCCCCACACACACACCCCCCACACACCACCACGCACCACCGCACAAAGCCCGCCGTGATAACCCCAACTGTACCCGTGTACTACAGCGGGCGGATGGTGTAGTGGTGGTTAATGTTTGGACTCCTGGTTTCGTAAGGATAGAGTTCGATCCCCCCTGAAGTATGCTCTCTTCAACCAGACACACACGCGCGCACGCACACACACACACACACACAAATGTCAACAAAATAGGGGAAACAAACGGGTGAGGGGGGGGGGATTTTATTTTGACAATTTTTGAACAGCACGTGACGTCAACACTTAAATCTATCTTTGAAATAATTAGATCTATCTTAGATCATTAATGACCATAATTATATATTTATAAAATCATGAATGACCACATTTTTTTCTGGTATCCGTCCGTCACAATGTGGACGATGGTGTAGACTTGTCACAACGGGACGATGGTGTAGACTTGTCACATCGGGACGATGGTGAAGACTTGTCACAAGTGACGATGGTGTAGACTTGTCACAACGGGACGATAGTGTAGACTTGACACAACGGGACGATGGTGTAGACTCGTCACAATGTGACGATGGTGTAGACTTGTCACAACGGGACGATGGTGTAGACTTGTCACAACGGGACGATGGTGTAGACTTGTCACAACGGGACGATGGTGTAAACTTGTCACAAGTGACGATGGCGTAGACTTGTCACAACGGGACGATAGTGTAGACTTGACACAACGGGACGATGGTGTAGACTCGTCACAATGTGACGATGGTGTAGACTTGTCACAACGGGACGACAGTGTAGACTTGTCACAACGGGACGATGGTGTAGACTTGTCACAATGTGACGATGGTGTAGACTTGTCACAACGGGACGATAGTGTAGACTTGTCACAACGGGACGATAGTGTAGACTTGTCACAACGGGACGATGGTGTAGACGTGTCACAATGTGACGATGGTGTAGACTTGTCACAACGGGACGATAGTGTAGACGTGTCACAACGGGACGATGGTGTAGACGTGTCACAATGTGACGATGGTGTAGACTTGTCACAACGGGACGATGGTGTAGACGTGTCACAATGTGACGATGGTGTAGACTTGTCACAACGGGACGATGGTGTAGACGTGTCACAATGTGACGATGGTGTAGACTTCGCAAGAAGAAATCACAAGGCCTGGGGATTTTTATTTAAGAGTATGTGCTGGTTCCCTGGACAGCGAATCGCCTCCCTCTACGCACCTGGATAACCCAAGGGAACATCAGGTGTGGATGATACAGGTGGCACCATTAGCGTCGCAGGCGTTGACGGAGTATTATTAATTGTGTCTCTAAAATCATTGATGACCATAGATATCTATAAAATCATTGATGACCATAGATATCTATAAAATCATTGATGACCATAGATATCTATAAAATTATTGATGACCATAGATATCTATAAAATCATTGATGACCATAGATATCTATAAAATCTTTGATGACCATAGATATCTATAAAATCATTGATGACCATAGATATCTATAAAATCATTGATGACCATAGCTATCTATAAAATCATTGATGACCATAGATATCTATAAAATCATTGATGACCATAGATATCTATAAAATCATTGATGACCATAGATATCTATAAAATTATTAGTGACCATAATTACATATCTTAATTCATTAATGAAAACCAAAAAAAAAAAAAAAAAAAAAAAATATTTGTTAATGTTGATGCTTATAAAAATTCATCAAAAAAAAAAAAAAAAAAAAAAAAAAAAAAAAAATATTTGTTAATGTTGATGCTTATAAAAATTCATCAATTTTCAACTGGTCAATAAAGTTATTAAGACCAAGGACGAGTCAATGACAACATGATGACCAGTCAAAATTATAACCTGCTGATGAGTCTAAATGATAATCGGCTATTAGTCAAAATGATGACCTGCTTCTCAAGAAAAGGAAATGTGATGGAACCAATTCGAGTGTTTGCCATTGGAGAGCGAGAGAGAGAGAGAGAGAAAGAGAGAGATGTGGTGGCGATTATTGCACAGAAGAAATTGCTGATATTTTAAGTACAGAATGGTTAGACCAGACAAGGATGACGCCAGACGGCTCCATAATATTAGTATGGCCATTACTACGCCCCCTTGTTGCGTTCAATGAATGTGAACAAGCTCGTGGTCTAGGGGGTTTGAAAAGGGGGGGGGGGGGGCTAACACACGTCAATTTTAGACACACTTTTGGTTAAAATAAAGACAATCAGTGCTCTATATAAATTTACTTTATTACATGGAATATAATGTGAAAAAAAAAAGATACATGAAATCTGCATATAATGAAATGAGTGCAGGTCTAACACGAACACTATCTAAATCTCACAGTAATATGAAAATTACTCTCACTAGTCAACGCTCCTGTAATTACTATTTCTGCTAACTATTGAATGGCCCCAGCTAGTACTCAGCAATTCATCGGAAAGCTATAGTCACGCATCAACACAGGGGTGGACTGGGCCGCCGGGACACCGGGAAGATTCCCGATGGGCCGCTGGAACCGGTGATATAATACAAATAAAAGTCATGAAGATAGGGCCGCTTTGATTTTTTCCCGGGCCGCTTGAACTCCCCAGTCCACCCCTGCATCAATAAGCTCATCTCCGTGTCTCTCTCTGACTGGGCTGTAGGGTGTTACACACCCAATGCTTATAGTAGAAACATTTCGCGGGGCTTGACCTCAACTGTGGGTCAACGTTCGCTTGATAGATGCTGGTCGGACCATTGTTCGGATAAAGGCGTGCCAACCTTCCTAGGTTAATGGGGTACATAAAGAAGATGGCCCTGCCTTGCAACACAATGACCAAGGAAACAAATGAGCTATTTTCTAATGAGTAACATTTGGCTCTTCAACTTGACATTTGGCTCATCAAAGTGAACATTTGTCTCATCAACTTGACATCGGCTCATCAAAGTGACATTTGGCTCATCAACTTGACATCGGCTCACCAAAGTGACATTTGGCTCATCAAAGTGACATTTGGCTCATCAGAGTGACATTTGGCTCATCAAAGTGAACATTTGTCTCATCAACTTGACATTTGGCTCATCAAAGTGAACATTTGTCTCATCAACTTGACATTTGGCTCATCAAAGTGAACATTTGTCTCATCAACTTGACATTTGGCTCATCAAAGTGAACATTTGTCTCATCAACTTGACATTTGGCTCATCAAAGTGAACATTTGTCTCATCAACTTGACATTTGGCTCATCAAAGTGAACATTTGTCACATCAACTTGACATTTGGCTCATCAAAGTGAACATTTGTCTCATCAACTTGACATTGGCTCATCAAAGTGACATTTGGTTCATCAACGTGAACGGCAGCGTTTTTTTTTTGTCAAGCTAACTTGAAAGTTGTCAATAACTTATATAGTTGTCTCGTCTGATGCTACACCTGAAAATGGTATAGAATGTGGTGTCGTGGAATATGTTGAAAGTTTCAGCTCAATCGATTAACGGAAGTGGGTCAATTAGCCGTCCGAAGATTAATTTGTATAGTCAGCAAACAAACAAAATCGAAGTTAACATGAAGGATTTCATTAAAACAGCCTAAAAAGAAGTTATTCGTATAAACCAGCGGTTCTCAACCTGTGGGTTGCGACCCTTTCCAAGGGGTCGCCTAAGATCATCTGAAAACACACTTCCTTACAGCTATGAAGAAGCAACGAACGAAAATAATTGTGTGGCTTGGGGGGGGGGGGGGGTCGCCACGACACGAGAAACTGTATTAAAGGGTCGTGGCACTAGGAAGGTTGAGAGCCACTGGTTTAAATCCTTTATAAAATATAACATCGAACAATGTGGGGGGGGGGGGG
>CAXITT010000845.1:274678-285472 GCA_964033795.1 Lymnaea stagnalis
CCAGTAACCCCCTTCATAAGAATCCCCATATGTCGTGTCATCCCCCCTCCCCCCCCCCCGGGTCAACGCCGCTAGCAACTGCACATTTTTTTGAGCCCCTTACTTCTATTAATAGTATAATAACCAACCCGCATTTACACCTCAGATTTACTTTACCGACAGAAAAACAAAAGAAATTGTTACGTACCACACGTACTTGCGATATTTTTGTTAAAAGGATCTCATTTAGCGCAGTTATCGGGAATTTTATGATGTCAAATCAGTTGCCAGATATGTGCCAAGTTTCAGCTCGATAGGTTGACGGGAAGTGGGTCAAATAGCCGTCCGAAAATTTTGCCGGCCAGCCACGAACAAAAGCGAAGTTAATATAAAAGATTTGAAGATATTCAAACATGGACCACTTCTTCTCATCGTCTGCCAACACCCACTGCGAGGGGGAGCTCGTGTCTGGATCGCCCCAATACCTACCAGGGGCAGATGCGTCACTGACGTTGATGTCACCCGGTGTGGATAACTCGTGGTGTCAACCCCCATTGCTCCTCCTCCCCCCCCCCCACCCTTTTCTCACGGTGCTGCACCGAGTAATTTAAACCAGATCTTACAGAACCACGTATTGTACCGTGGTTAAATCTATAAATTCTTTAGCGACTAAAGGCTACAGGAAGAAAAGAGAGAATTTGATGTGGCAACGATGAGTCAAAAATGATGAAACCAAATAATCTTTTTTTGGATGGATGATGTGGAAAAAGATCTACAACAGGGGTCTCAAACTGAAATCATCCAAGGGTCCGCAGGAGACATAGTCTGAGTGAGACTGGGCTGCCTCAAGTATTCCACACACACACACAAAAAGCGATTATAACTTCAATAAACTGCAGCTGTTACAAGCTGCTCAACCTTTAGTAATAACAAATGAATCACATTAAGTGTTCTCATGCCAAGGCTTCACTTTCTTCCTGCTACTGCTTGTTGCCAGAGACAGGTTCGGAATTTCCCTCACTCGTAATGCGGCAATTTTGATAGCGATTATTTGAAAACGTGTCAGATGGCTACGATTTAAACAATTATGGCTGTGCATTACCCCTTACCTGACTTTTTAAACTTTTGAAATATGCATATACAATGTTCGAAGCGTGTTTTCTCCAAACCGCAGTTTGGCCGCCATGTTTGTCTCATAAAATGCTACAAATTAAAAACTTTTAGTCCGATTTTAAAATGGTTTTTACCATTGTAATCAACGTCCAAACCTATACAGACATAATAAAAATCAGCATTAGACTAGTCGGTGAGATTCGACTGAAACCGTCGAGGAGGGTCACATTATAGATATGAGTAGGGTGAAAACGCGCGGGCCGCATTAACACTGAGCTTTGCTGTGATGTCGCAGGCGGCAAAATATCGTCTCGTGGGCCGCAAATGGCCCGCGTACCGCGAGTTTGAGACCCCTACACCTGAAAATCCAAGCATGGTAAAGAAAATCATCAGTTAGGTCTGTGTGGAAGGAAGTGGTGAGGCAGAGCAAAGCCCTACATGGGCTGCGTAGCGCCATAGGGTTGGATGAAATAACTTTTTTGTTGAAAACGTCACATTTTGTAGTTGAAACTCATTTCTTTTGCAGCTTTGAAGAGCATGAGTTTCATCAAGTTTTTATGAACTGTGTGCATCTTTGAAGAGCATGTGTCATGAAAACTCAAACTCAACATCATTCACCGTATCACTTTAAATTAACAACATCGCCAGACTAGAAAGGCTGGACTGTTGTCATGGTACATATCGAGAATAGTTCCTAAAAGGGTTCAGCTTTGAACATCTTTCACGTGAAGACAGAGACACACAGACAGCGATAAATAATTTAAACGAGACAAATGAGAGGCAGTCTTAGGCCTGTTAGATTTTTTCATACGATGGTTCAGCGCATGCTAGATTGTTTCCTACAATCGTTCAGGCATGCTCCGGTCGCAGCCTGCTCTGGTGGCACCATGTTCTGGTGGCAGCCTGGTCTGGTGGCACCATGTTCTGGTGACAGCCTGGTCTGGTGGCACCATGTTCTGGTGGCACAATATTCTGATGGCCACCTGTTATTGTAGCACCCTGTTCTGGGGACATTCTAATGGCACCCTGTTATGATGGAAACCTTGATCTGGTTGCACCCTATTCTTATTGCACACAGCTCTGGTGGCACCCTTGTCTGGTTGCACCCTGTTCTGTTTTAACTGAGTTCTGTTATGAATCTCTATTTAATTTACATTTTTCCATGTGGTTTCACTCCCGTGTGGTGAGGGTGTCACTCGGTGTGGTGCGCACCTCACCCCCCCCCCCCACATAGTAACACCACTGATCAGAGGCCAGATTTTCTTCTAGGTTTAATCCAGTAACGTAGTAAGGTTAAAAAGGCAAATTCTTCAAACAAACTTTACCTGTTCTGTTTTAACTGAGTTCTTTTATGAATCTCTATTTAATTTACATTTTTCCCTGTGGTTTCCCTCCCGTGTGGTGAGGGTGTCACTCGGTGTGGTGCCCACCCCCCCCCCCCCCCCACATAGTAACACCACTGATCAGAGGCCAGATTTTCTTCTAGGTTTAATCCAGTAACGTAGTAAGGTTAAAAAGGCAAATTCTTCAAACAAACTTTTAAGAGAAGAATACCAAATCTCTCTTAACACAATTGATCGCGCCTCCGCAAATCTCGTGACTTGAAGCGACGTCACCTGCCAAGCAATCAGTTGTTCGGCAGCCCTTGTTTTATGCCTACTTATCTATGGTCTGTCTCTCTATGTGACCAGCAGAACTGTTGCCCTAATAGTTCAACTTACAAGTGCCGCTGAAAACACACTTAAAAAAACGTACCCAGATATCCGCCCAGCCCCGTGCCACACTGAAACACCACTAAGAAATGGCTCGGGAAAACATTGGATAAACCACTAACAAATGGCTCCGGAAAAAAAACTAGATGCAACTCTAAGAAATGGCTCCGGAAAACACTAGATGCACCACTAAGAAATGGCTCGGGAAAACACTGGATAAACCACTAAAAATGGCTCCGGAAAACACTAGATGCAACTCTAAGAAATGGCTCTGGAAAACACTGGATGCAACTCTAAGAAATGGCTCTGGAAAACACTGGATGCACCACTAAGAAATGGCTCCGGAAAACACTGGATGCACCACTAAGAAATGGCTCTGGAAATGCCACATAGGACCAAACTTACAAGGGCCACATAGGACCAACCTAACAAGTGCCACATAGGACCAACCTAACAAGGGCCACATAGGACCAACGTAATAATGGCCACATAGGACCAAACTAACAAGGGCCACATAGGACCAACCTAGCAAGTGCCACATAGGACCAACCTAAAAAGTGCCACATAGGACCAACCTAAAAAGTGCCACATAGGACCAAACTATTAAGAGCCACATAGGACCAACCTAACAAGTGCCACATAGGACCAACCTAACAAGGGCCACAAAGAACCAACCTTACAAGTGCCACATAGGACCAACCTATCAAGTGCCACATAGGACCAACCTATCAAGTGCCACAAAGGACCAAACTAACAAGTGCCACATAAAACCCCACCTAACAAGCCCCCCCCCCTCCCCACCTTTCCAATCCCGCCCTACAATTAGTACATCTGTATGTAAATGAGTAAGTGTGTAGATTTTACTTGGCGCGTGGATCTATTTATAACTAGGTATATGGTAATAAGCGGTGGTAGGAAAGCTGGCATCAGGGATTCTAAAAATTACATCATTGGAACTGGTATTATATAATGCTGTAACATGTTCAGCGCCGTTGAGACAATTATATGATAAAAAGTCATTCTTCAAAGAGCAAATATAACTTAACAAACTTCAAATAAGATAGTCTAATGGGAATAATAATTTGGTCAAACACTCCAGTTTTGATCCAATGCTCCGATTGTGGTCCTATTCTCAAGTTGTTATCCAATTCTCCAGTTGTGGTCGTATTCTCCAGTTGTAATCAAATTCTCCATTTGTGATCTAATTCTCTAGTTGTGATCCAATTCTCCAGTTGCGATCTAATTCTCTAGTTGTGATTCAATTCTGCAGTTGCGATCTAATTCTCTAGCTGTGATCCAATTCTCCAGTTGGGATCTAATTCTTCAGTTGTGATCTAATTCTCCAGTTGTGATCTAATGCTGCAGTTGTGATCTAATTCTCTAGTTGTGATCCAATTCTACAGTTGTGATCTAATTCTTCAGTTATGATCTAATTATCCAGTTGTGATCTAATTCTCTAGTTGGGATCTAATTCTTCAGTTGTGATCTAATTCTCCAGTTGGGATCTAATTCTCCAGTTGTGATCTAATGCTCCAGTTGGGATCTAATTCTCTAGTTGGGATCTAATTCTCCAGTTGGGATCTAATTCTCCAGTTGTGATCTAATTCTCCAGTTGGGATCTAATTCTCCAGTTGTGATCTAATTCTCCAGTTGGGATCTAATTCTCCAGTTGTGATCTAATTCTCCAGTTGGGATCTAATTCTCCAGTTGGGATCTAATTCTCCAGTTGTGATCTAATTCTCCAGTTGGGATCTAATTCTCCAGTTGGGATCTAATTCTCCAGTTGTGATCTAATTCTCCAGTTGGGATCTAATTCTCTAGTTGGGATCTAATTCTCCAGTTGGGATCTAATTCTCCAGTTGTGATCTAATGCTCCAGTTGTGATCTAATTCTCCAGTTGTGATCTAATTCTCCAGTTGTGATCTAATTCTCCAGTTGTGATCTAATTCTCCAGTTGTGATCTAATTCTCCAGTTGGGATCTAATTCTCCAGTTGGGATCTAATTCTCCAGTTGTGATCTAATTCTCCAGTTGTGATCTAATTCTCCAGTTGTGATCTAATTCTCCAGTTGTGATCTAATTCTCCAGTTGGGATCTAATTCTCCAGTTGGGATCTAATTCTCCAGTTGTGATCTAATTCTCCAGTTGGGATCTAATTCTCCAGTTGGGATCTAATTCTCCAGTTGTGATCTAATTCTCCAGTTGGGATCTAATTCTCTAGTTGGGATCTAATTCTCCAGTTGGGATCTAATTCTCCAGTTGTGATCTAATGCTCCAGTTGTGATCTAATTCTCCAATTGGGATCAAACTGTCCCGCTGTGATCAAATTATCTTGTTGCGGTCAAATGATTTTGTTGTGGTCAAAAATCTTGTTGCGGTCAAATGATCTTGTAATGATCAAATGATCATCTTGTGGTCAAATGATATTGTTGTGATCAAATAATCTTGTTGTGGTCACATGATCTTTTAGCTTCTTGTTGTGGTCAAATGATCTTGTTGTGATCTAATGATCCTGTTTTGATCAAATTATCCTGTTGTGGTCAAATTATCCTGTTGTGGTCAAATGATCCTAATGTGGTGAAATGTTTTGTTGTGGTCAAATGTTCTTGTTGTGATCTAATGATCCTGTTTTGATCAAATTATCCTGTTGTGGTCAAATTATCCTGTTGTGGTCAAATGATCCTAATGTGGTGAAATGTTTTGTTGTGGTCAAATGTTCTTGTTGTGATCTAATGATCCTGTTTTGATCAAATTATCCTGTTGTGGTCAAATTATCCTGTTGTGGTCAAATGATCCTAATGTGGTGAAATGTTTTGTTGTGGTCAAATGTTCTTGTTGTGATCTAATGATCCTGTTTTGATCAAATTATCATGTTGTGGTCAAATTATCCTGTTGTGGTCAAATGATCCTAATGTGGTGAAATGTTTTGTTGTGGTCAAATGTTCTTGTTGTGATCTAATGATCCTCTTTTGATCAAATTATCCTGTTGTGGTCAAATTATCCTGTTGTGGTCAAATGATCCTAATGTGGTGAAATGTTTTGTTGTGGTCAAATGTTCTTGTTGTGATCTAATGATCCTGTTTTGATCAAATTATCCTGTTGTGGTCAAATTATTCTGTTGTGGTCAAATGATCCTGTTGTGGTCAAATGATCCTGTTGTGGTCAAATGATCCTGTTGTGATCAAATTATCCTGTTGTGGTCAAATTATCCTGTTGTGGTCAAATTATCCTGTTGTGGTCAAATTATCCTGTTGTGGTCAAATTATCCTGTTGTGGTCAAATTATCCTGTTGTGGTCAAATGATCTTGTTGTGATCAAATTATCCTGTTGTGGTCAAATTATCCTGTTGTGGTCAAATGATCTTGTTGCGATGAAATGATCCTGTTGTGGTCAAATGATCCTGTTGTGGTCAAATGATCCTGTTGTGTCAAATGATGCTATTGTGGTCAAATGATCCTGTTGTGTCAAATGATGCTATTGTGGTCAAATGATTTTGTTGTGATCAAATGATCCAGTGTTGTTCCTCTATGTGCCTGCGTATTTTCGTTTTCTGAATGCCAATGCTTCTGTCTACAAATATTTGTATAAATGAAATTGATACATAAAGTAATAGCAGTACGTTTATAGCAGTATGCAGGGGGTGTGCAGGTGCCGAGTCACACTAATAAATTCCTGAAGGCCCAGCCAGCAGGGGGTATTCTGCGGGCGAAAATATTATTTTTATACAATTACCTTTCAAACAATTATTATTTTGAAACTTGGGGGGGGGGGGGGAGAGAAACATTTGGATTAGCTCGGGGCCCAAAACTCCTCTGGATGTATGCCACTGATGGTATGCATTAGATGCGGATCTAGTGGTAAACATACTTTAAGGAAAAAAAACAAACAAATCTCTATGCATATAGGTGTGTTGTGTTTGTTCCGAGAAGTTAAAGAAAGCTTCATAAAGGTTGTGGCGTTGGATCGATGCACAGAGCTATTGTATAATGCTATGTTTCTTGTCTGGGGGCATGTCTTTGAGTTAGGGAACTAACATCTCTACGCATGTTTTTTTGCAAAATTATTGGATACTATTATGTAGACGACGTGTTTACGTCACATTTCCCCCGTGCTGGTGAACTTTAGCTGACCCAAATTCGCCTGCGTTAGTATTGGGCGTGGCTTATTCCCTTTGATCTTGGCCTTGTGTACTACCAACTGAATAAAATGAATAGTCTTTATTTATCAGAATCTTGTAGAAAATTCTGGAGAAAACTAGATAGAAAAACAATGTGTAAGGCGTTTCCAGATGCGTCGGTAGAACCGACCATAGATATAAGGGGATTCAGAGAGCACTGAAAGAGATCACGAGATATTTTTACTTCACGAGACAAGAGTCTGTGATTCTGTGTTTACTTATATATGTGAATTCGTATTCATCATTACCTTCTTTTTTTGGCACATTGTATTAACTGTGTATCGGTACAAGACCTACCATACTCTGTAATTTTATGATTTTAATTATATTTCTTGTTTTTTTTTTTTTTTTTTGTTTCATTTATAGTAACTTTATTAATTTTATTAATTTTAATTAGCATTTTTTTTAGGGTTGCATTTTTTGTTATTTTTTTTTTTCATTTTGTTTATTTCTTTTTTTTTTATTTTATTTTTCTTGTTTTTTTTTTCTTTTTTTTTTTTTTTTTTTATTTTTTTGATTTTATTTTTTTTTTTTTTTTTTTTTTTTTTTTTTGGTGTCATTCATAGTAACTTAATAAATCTTATAAATTGTAATTAGCATTGTTTTGAGTGTCGCATTCTCTGTTATTGTTTTTTACCATTTGGTATCGTCTTGTTATGCACAGTTTTTGGAACGAGCCACACATGTAAATAGGAGGTTAATTTCTCCCTACGGATAGCGGCGCGTAACAGAAACGTTAAAATATCAGAAGGTAATTGGCTTGGAGTTGGTTTCTTTTCAGAACTCGGAATACATTGCCATCATCGCGCCTCAACGAACTTCGTGACTCCAAGCGACGTCAGCCGCGAACCCATCAAGTTGCAGCGACCCACTTACGTCATTCAAAAATGGCCGACAGGCCTAGATTTTAGTGGCAGCTTTACGCGACACCGTTCCCATAAACAACATCAAGAATATTTATGAAAGCTTTTATCAAATTAGCGTTATGTACATAACTAATATAAGCCCATGTGCCTGGCATCTTTGGCGAGCAGCGCTTTGTTTGTTCAACGGTTATAACAGGCCACTGACGTCACTGTGCTCGCCCGGGCAACCGAAGGGGACAACTCTTCAGGCGACGACTCACAACGTTTTTCCCCCCCTACACGCGATATTAAAATTCTCATTACTAATTTGAATCTCGCGTCAGGGTTTTAATTATTTCGACAGTTCGGAGTCAATTTGGAATCTAGTGGAGGCAGTTGGCGATTGGTGTTGTTGCTGTTGTTCTGTGCAGTCAGTTATAGCGTTGGTGAAGTTGGCATCGTCGAGAAATGGCTGCCAGTCTCGATGCTCTTACCACTGTCACATTCTCAAGCCCTGTCGCATTCTCAACCACAGTAACTGTCACATTCTCAAGCCCTGTCGCATTCTCACCCACAGTAACTGTCACAGTCTCAACCACTGTCACACTCACAGCCACTAGTACATTCTCAAATATGCTCAAAGAATCTTTTGACCATGTGTTGAGACAGCAAATATCTTGAAATTAAAAGTGTGCACTTTCTTTAACCAACGCTGATTGACAACTAAGGAGGACTATGAATGACAACACACTCTCAACGAAGCAGTAAAATTGACAACATACTCTCATTGACGAACTATGACTGACAACATACTCTCATTGAAGAGGTAAAATTGACGACCTACTCTCGTTGACGAAGAAAAATTGACAACGTTATTCTCAATGCCCTGATCTACTGCCAGCGTTTCGCTTCGAAGACTGCCACCTGCCCGCTGCCACCACAACTGATGCATGACAATACGATCAACATGTATTTGACACACGATACTTAGGAGAGCCTTCTGACGACAACCGGAAACCCGTTTGTATTGTTTGTTTATGTCAGCGTGTGTGTGTGTGCGTGTGTGTGAATGCATGTATGTATGTGATGTGGGAGGTTTGGGGTTGGTGCGGGTGTTAAAAAAGAAAAAAAAAGAAAAAAAAGGGGGGGGGGGGGGGGGGGGGGGGGGGTTCGTCTACGTATATACGATCACGAAGCGTGTCAGTCACCTTTACCACTTACTCGTTTGAATAAGCCACGTGACCTAGTCGGAGCAGATTTGTTGTTCTTATTATCATGTCGGTTGGTCGTTGTGGTCTGCCAACAAGTGGTGTGCTGGATATGGTGTGGTCCTTGTGGTCTGCCAACAAGTGGTGTGCTGGATATGGTGTGGTCATTGTCCTGCTGACAGTTGTTGACGGTGGCCGTGCAAACAAAACTCTTAGAGAATTAAACCGGTCTCATGAAGGGACATTCGTAATGCAATGCCGAAGAGATGGTCTGCAATGCCCGTCTGATGAGACAGTTTGATGAGACACGTCTGATGAGACACGTCTGATGACACAGTCTGATGAGACACGTCTGATGACACAGTCTGATGAGACACGTCTGATGAGACACGTCTGATGAGACACGTCTGATGAGACACGTCTGATGGCACACGTCTGATGACACACGTCTGATGACACGTCTGATGACACACTTCTGATGAGACACGTCTGATGAGACACGTCTGATGAGACACGTCTGATGACACACGTCTAATGAGCCACGTCTGATGAGACACGTCTGATGACACAAGATGAGACACGTCTGATGGAACACGTCTGATGACACACGTCTGATGACACGTCTGATGACACACTTCTGATGAGACACGTCTGATGAGACACGTCTGATGAGACACGTCTGATGACACACGTCTAATGAGACACGTCTGATGAGACACGTCTGATGACACACGTCTAAAGACACAGTCTGATGCCACACATCTGATGAGACACGTCTAAAGACACAATCTGATGACACACGTCTAAAGACACAGTCTGATGACACACGTCTGATGACACACGTCTGATGACACAGTCTGATGGCACACGTCTAATGACACAGTCTGATGGCACACGTCTTATGACACAGTCTGATGACACGTCTGATGACACAGTCTGATGACACAGTCTGATGACACAGTCTGATGACACACGTCTGATGACAAACGTCTGATGACACACGTCTTATGACACAGTCTGATGACATGTCTGATGACACAGTCTGATGACACAGTCTGATGACACACGTCTGATGACACAGTCTGATGGCACACGTCTTATGACACAGTCTGATGACACGTCTGATGACACAGTCTGATAACACAGTCTGATGGCACACGTCTAATGACAAACGTCTGATGACACAGTTTTATGACACACACTGATGACACAGTCTGTTGACACGGTCTGATGACACACTCTGATGACACACGTCTGATGATACAGTCTGATGTTATACGTCTGAGACACAGTCTGATAAAACATGTCTGATGGCGCAGTCTGATGACATATGTCTGATGACACAGTCTGATGACACAGTCTGATAACACGTCCGATGACAGTCTGATGACACAATCTAATGGCACACGTCTGATGACACAGTCTGATGGCACACGTCTGATGGCACAGTCTGATGACACAGTCTGGTGACACAGTCTGATGGTACACATCAAATGACACACTCTGATGGCACAAATCTGATGACACAGTCTGATGGCACAGTCTGATGGCGCACGTCTGATGACACAGTCTGATGACACACTCTGATTACACTATAACATCATTTAATAACCAAATGTAATCTACCACTATAAACACTTATCATTTTTATTGAGGCGCCCTAATCCAAGCCTGCCCCTAAACCACGTTTTAAACCTAATGAGTTGCCCCATAACCTCCCCCCCCTCAGCTCTATTTAAGACTATAGGCAACCCTCCCCCC
>CAXITT010000846.1:0-20353 GCA_964033795.1 Lymnaea stagnalis
AAATTAATAGAGATAATGTAGATACCGAATTGTTGATGTGAAATAACAGGTGGAGAATGAGATGAGGGGTGCTTTGAGTACCAACGTAACAAGAATTGAACCAATAATTTTGCAGCTTGTTAATGGGAAAAAAAAAAGGAATATTAAATTTTGAATAGAAATTTGTTAAGAATTTGATTAAACTTAAGAGCTTGGTTCTTCATTTAGATCTAATTTAATTTTAGTATTTCATGATTTACATTATTTATTGTGGTAAATTTTAATTTTCACTCACCTTCGCCACTGCTATAAATAATGTCACACGTCAATCTACTGTCACTAAAACACGACCCCTTCCTTAAACTATGCACAATATTGCCATGACTTTTGTCACCACATTGCCATGCAAACTCATCTGAAGCATTTGCCCATGCACACAAGTTCATACCCTTATTACAATGGGGACATTCGTATCTATCTGCAATGAGACCGGTACTCATGAGCCAATCTATCACACTCCTTTCGCCCTGACATTCCAGACGATTCCAAAAACGGACGTTAAATTCAGGCTCCATCTGCATAAATTTACCCAATATCTATCTAACTAAAACTGCTGACGATGCAAAAAAAACAACAATCAATTTTGAACTTACCGGGCACAAGATAACAAAAAAAGGTAGCCTACAGTCTACAGTTCATGAATCTTTTCTCATTTACAACGCCATTGTGGGGGAAAAAAAAAACAAGGAGAATTCTTCTGTCTTCAAAGATACGTTATAAAAGTTGCCCAATTGGATATGGCTTATCTTTAGGCTGCATCTATAGGTACCCGGTACCTATGGTCGCCAAAAACTATTCGCACCCGGAGTGGCTCCGTACATATTAAATGGTTTGGGGCCGGGTGTGATAACAATAATAGTATGAGAATTATTTTTTTAAATTGTTTTTTCTCCTTATTATTTCATTGAGTTTTATTATTTTTATTTTTTTTATTTTTTGCTTTGTTAATTTCTCTTAGTACCGGTAGATTTTTTTTTCTTATTTTCTTTTTTTTAGTTTAAGCCATTTTCGTAGATCAATTATTTTTTTTTTTAAATCTAGTAATGAAGATGATTTAGATACATTTATTGTTTTCATTTGAATTTTAGAAAAGTTTATTATAATTAAATTAATAATTTTAATTTAGGAATATTTAAGATTATTTATGTGTATTGTTTAACTTAAAAGATTTAATCACACAGTACTTTATGAATTAATTAGGTATTCTAAATAATGAAAATTTCATTCATAATGAATTAATTTCAACTATTCCTCTAGAGAGCTCGGCTTAGTCAGAACAAAACCACCAATTTTAAACCTTTTCCTTGGCACTGGGAGTCATACATGCGGACACTGACTGTTTTTCCTGATATCTTAAATCTCCTTTCAACAACCTTTCACATTTGACTTGACCTAATTCATAAGGTAGTTGCAATGAACATCTTAAAGGTATAGGATGCCATTGTATAAAGTATGAGAAGGAGGCTTATTTTTGGAAGACTAGTCTTTTTTTTTTTTTACCATATCTGTCTACTGAGTCTAACGCACTGGTACATAATTTAATAGAAAAAAAGAACCCTTAACTGACTTGAGAACATTTTTGTTTGGTTGTTATTTGAGTTGTGTACTCAAGTAATCCATAAAATAAATTAGGGGCCAGTATGGAGTAGGCAGCCAATAAACTCATTCAATTAGGTCACATCATTCCTTTGCCATTTGTCTCCTTTTACTTTCTCACCTTCCTTGTTGGTACCCATACAGTTAACTATTGTTTGTATCATTTCTTCATTTAAGTACAGACGTAATGATTGAGCAAATATATGTGATCTGTGAAGGGAGTTTAGTTTCAAGGCAACTAAGTCATGCCACATTGAAAATAAAATACTGATAACTTAAATAAATAGAGCCATTGAAAAAAGTATAGTACATACAAACCATACACAAACAGAAAGACAAAAATCCACTAAAGTTAATTTTTTTAAAATTTATTGTGACTTTTATTGCAAAAAATTAAACATTGAATATTAATTTTGACTTTTACGCAAAATGAATAAAGACAAATTTGTATTGCATTGTATTGTAACTTCTGTACTGTATTGTAAATGAAACTTGGCATACACATTAAGAATAACATTGACAAAAAGTTTAAAGAAGCTTATTACACAGCAGTTATTGGAAATGTTACAAATAACATGTATGTGGGGGTCACATAAATATTCAAAAACTCTTCAGGGGTAGCAAATGTAAAAATGTTATAAAAATTTTCTAGTTGGATATTTATATTAAAAAAATTTAGAAAAATTTTAAAAATATAAAATTGTGTTTTTTTTAAATTAGAAGGCTGCATGAACGATATAGGATGCATACACCATGTACGTATACCATTCATGAATTTAAAAAAATTAGAAAACTAAGACAGAAAAAAAAAGAAGATTAACACATGAACCTAATAAAAAAAAATACGAATAAATAAAAAAATTCTGAAAAATTTTCCTATGAGATATTTGTTTAAAAGCATCCATCATTAAGTAGAGAATGTCAATATAAATAAGCATGCAAAGTTTCAATTATGTAGTTCCAAAACTATTCCTCCTGATTCATCAATTGACATCAGAAAAAAAAATGAAAATGCTATATCGATAAAAGCTGAAAAAGACACTGACAAATGCTTATTAAAAAAATATAAAGGTTGCTTGAACAACATTGGATGCATACATCATGAACACATTCCACTCGTTTATTAACAATTTAAGAAGATAGATATAATTGATGGAATATAAATGAATGCATTTTCCCAATTACCCACTAGCCTCGAGCCTAATAAAAATAATAAGATCTTAAATGTACCGGTAATAAAATAAAAACATCAATCATTATGTAGAGAATATAATAGAAACAACCTTGCAAATTTTGAAGCATGTGGTAATAATACTTTTCCTCATAATACATTTGACGTCAGAGATAAATGGAAAATCCTAAGTGGGTCACTTTAAAAAGAGAAAAAAATTCAATTAAGCAATATTAGAAATATAGGAGTTAAATAAAATTTAAAGCATATCAATGTGAAATTATCAGGCAAAGGTGAAAAAAAAAAATTTTACAAAAATAGTTTCAGCAAGGCAAATTCACACATTCTCAAAGCTAAGAATTTTCTAGATATCTACAAATTTTACACAAATTGTAGAACATGTTAATGTTTTTAATAAGAAATCAATAGACGCAAGTTTAGGAAACAAAAATCTGCCAAAGAAATATAATAAAAATGGTTATTTACACAATTTTGAAAAATAATTTGCAGCACATTGAAAACATTCACATATTTATAAAATTAGCTGAAAATCTTTTGGAACCAATCATTGCTAATATTATTAGCAGTGAAAATAAATTTACAAAAACAAGTCAAGAATGACGAATAACTCAGCAAGGCATCTTCACAATAATGTAGCAATAAAATTTTTTTTTAAGTCATTAAAAAAACCTACTAAGTAAGGTTACTACTTACAATTTAAATTAATATAGCTATCAAATAATTTTACAGTCAAGTATAAGAAGCAGTGATTCAATATTTAGTCTCAATCATGCATTATTTATTACCAGTAACAAGCAACAAAAATGTTTAAGAACTAAATATTCATTGCGTTATTCATAAGGATAATCTATTTTAGAAGTTCCTCAAAATGGACCATATCATAAAAGTGGTAATCGAAATGGTGATCTTCATTAAGTTGAACAGGCTGAATAAGCATCAGTTCCAATAATTCAATTCATTTCTCCTCCATTTTGACAATCATCCCTTGTATTGCTTTGTTAGATGCTGATTAAATGTTTAGCACATCCACCGGATGTCCTGACATTTTTGGCCTCCTATTTTCAGGGTAGAATCTTGAAAACTGGAGAGAAAAAAATGTAATACTTTACTATTTTAACCTAAAAATTGTTTTGTTACCCCAAGTTCATCCCCTAGGGAAAACCCACAAAAATGACACAATTTCTCAAACTAATTAATTGCTAATCATATGTTAAAATAAAAATTACAATGCATAATGTTCTAACCACTTGACAATGTTGAAGACCAAAGGCATGTGATTCTATCCTAAATATGTAGCTCATATAAGGAAAATAATATATACACTAAATATATTCCACAATTAGCATATTGAATTGAAACCGAATAAAATCATAATGGTATATCTAACTGAACACTAGTACCCGGTATACAAGTTAGCACACTTACGACAAACTGTGCAGTTATAAAATGTACCAAAAAATGTGACTTAATGTTAATTATGGCATAATAAATGGATCCAACCGTGTATGCCTGTAAAAAAATTGTTTTTAATACCTCTTGTCCATTGAGATGGCTCTCATGCATCAGGTTGGAGGTTGTCAATTTCAATGCAGCTCCATCTTCCACCAGATTTACCCTGATAAATGCAAGGCAGGCGGTCTATAATGTTCTGAAACACACACAAAAAAAAAAGAGGGAAGGCCAATCAACACTGATTGTCTTTTCAATCAACTTTTTCCATTTTACAGTAGGGATAAAATGCAGTTAGCTGCAGGGCCTGCGATTATTCCACTGTATATTATATAGTTCATAAATGTTCTCCAGGTCAACTATCGACCATAGTACTATTTTTTAATAAGTTTGTTGTTCTCATTTTCTAAATTTTGACTTAAATATGGGGGAGGGGGGGCGCACCCTCCCCCCTCCCCAGAAAATTATGTTGAAAATTTCAGTTGAATTGCGACATTATAATTATATAATCAAGTGGCATACTGGTACTTCGTTTTCAACCACTAAAACCAGCACTTTTAATCATGCATGCGTCTTTTTTTTCGATACTCAGTGAAAAACCGCAAAGTTATCACTGACACTGACACTGCGCTTAGGGTTGAGACTGAACTCTTACCAAATCCATGACTTTAAAATTAACTACACATTTATCTTACATTTATATGTTAGCCCTACCCATACACTACGAAAATCAGGGTCAAGATATAAAAACAGATACGTATTACATTTCTAACTTTAATGCTACATCCACTCTATTCTATTGACTGGTGAATTATTCTGAGAGAGCGTGAGGGGGAAAAGACTTACTTTAGATATGGGTGGATGCCTGTGTAAACTGTGTTGCTGAGTTCACTCGTTCTTTCTTTAGTCTTTAGTAAGATGCCCTTGCTTGCAAACAAACTTAGCGTTGTCATGAGTCATACTATCCACAAATTGCGCCTCTTTTCTCAACTGAAAGAAAATAAACATGCAGTCAATATGATACATTGGTATAATTATATAATTAATAATATATATCAATATCCAGACCCCCCAGATAATTACCATTCATTAAAATTAGGCCTGCCTATACATCTTTAATGGCAAATTGATTTAGGGATTAAATTAAGATTAGTCGCGGCCATCGATAAAATAGTGGCATTCGTCCTCTACATTTACCGTGGTAATAATCATTGGCTTGGAGAAAGAATTATTACATGACAAGACCAACTAAATTTAAAGTTAACCTATTATTATTTTTATTACTTTATTACTTACTTACGCTTGTGATTTTCTTTGGCCTGTTGATGTTGCAGACTTTGACTTGCGTTTAACTCCTTGTTTGCAACAGTAAATTATATATTCATATTTAAGGTGTTCCGAATTGGGATCTTTAATCTTCTCTGACGATCTTTTAGTGAAACACACATTGTGTTCTTTACAAAAATAATTCAATTCGTCTTCAAAAGATGCATAGGTGTCAAAAATGCTGCCAACCTCCATTTTTATAAAAGAAACCGCGGCAAGCTTGTCGATTATTAAGCCTCTGGTTCGGATCAAGTTTTTTTTCGATTACTAAGACTTTCGGGTGCGAATAGTCATTGGCAACGATGGGTACTCGGGTACCTATAGCCACTTCGTTATCTTTATCTATGATCAGTCATGGCCATGTGCGGACAATGATTGAGATTGTCCTGAAAAATATATATATATATTCAGGACAAGATATTTGGAAGCCTCAATAACATTGTTATTAACAAATTTTTTTCTCTTTTTAAATGTAAACTTACTGTCTGGATGGCTACTGTGACTCCCGTCCCAAGCCCCACACCATCACCAAGATAATTTAAAAAATATATACAATTAAAATATTATCCAGGACACGATGGTGCTGCTATCCGATGGTGCTGCTATCGGTGGAATTCGCAAAATCACAAGGAGTGTGCAAGTTGGAGAATAGCCTAAGACTTACTAAGAGTACTAAGACCATCAGAAACACATATTTATGAGGTATCAACAAAAATAATTATCCACAACATGAGGAACCATATTAAAGGGTCGTGAAAAGATCTAAGTGCTATTTTTTAATTTAATTCTGTTTTTTGTTTGTTATTTGTTCGTCCACAAAGGCTTCCTGCCGACATGTTGGTTGTTTTGTTGCATTTTTTCCCCCCAGGTTTTCCCATACTTTTTGTTTAGGTCCTGTTTTTGAAAATGATGTTACTTTAACATTATCTTTGATTGACTTTGCCAAGTTAAATCAGTTTGTTGTTGTTGGCATTGTTTGTATCAATTATTCTGGAAATGATTTTGTATTAAAAAAATCAATAATTCTTAACAGTTTGGATGTACATAGTAACCATGTCTTCATCACCAGCAAAGGGAACTTATATACCGGTATATTTATAAAATTGTTTATATAAAAGAAAAATATATTTTTTTTAAAACCACACACTTCAGTTGATATAAAAATACTTCCTCAACCAAAACAAGGGAGGGAAATTCGTCATTTATTTTTCGCTCCCCTTCTTGTGGAATGAGTGCTTTAGCAATTCTAACTCATAAGTATGGGAAGATCTGGGCCTGATCGTGAGAGAACATCTTTGAGTGAGTTGAGAACACGGCGAGTCAAGAGATAAGCATTTTGGCAAATAAAGAGAAAGTTACAATTACAACGCATTGAACATTTCGGCGAATAAATAAAGGTACTATGTATTTAGCATCACGGCAAATAAAGAGAAAATTACAATGTATTTAGCATTTGGGCGATTAAGGAAAGTTACAATGTGTATTTAGCATTTGGGCGAATAAAGAAAGTTACAATGTATTTAGCATTTCATTTGACTGCCTCACAAAGACATGACAGAAAAGAATAGCACACCAATGAAAAGTTTCTGCCTCACAAAGACATGACAGAAAAGAATAGCACACCAATGAAAAGTTTCTGCCTCACAAAGACATGACAGAAAAGAATAGCACACCAATGAAAAGTTTATCTACATTTATTGCAAGCAAGAAATCAAACAATTTGACATATTTTATATCACAAAAATTATATAGATTTCATATTTTAATTTTTAAAAATAAATTTTGATCCTCAAATATTAGTATTAGACTAGTTGTTTTTTTTTAAATTTAGTGGTGAAGAAAAAATTCTAGATATGAGAATAATTGTGGGTTAGAGAATCTCATTAACAACAGAACCCCCCCCCCCCCCTTCTTTGGGGTACAGACTCTCTGTAACAACGGACCCCCTCCTCCTGTGTGGAGTACAGATTCTCAGAAACAATAGACTTGGTTTCACAATGAACTGAAATTTTCTTTAGGTCCAGCTTACAAAAATATCCCCCAATGTTCATATCCATGATGAGAGACCCAAAGTCTGCCTGTTGCAGAGACGGTAGAGTTGAGCCAGGTTCCCCAAAGGGACAGACTCAGACTATGAAACTACAGGGCTCTTACTGAAACCTTATAGAAAAGGTTGCATTCAGATCCTGGGTTTAAATCTAATGGACAAAAGATTTGAAAATCGGGAATGAACACTGGCTGCCTTCCCTTGCACAGGGACAGTGCATCATAACTGTTACATAATTAGCTTACACTTACATACAGCTTAAAATATTCCAGTGTATGTCACATAGTTAATTAGTAATATGTGTATGACAATTGTGTTTTTTTATATATATTATATATAATTTTATGTACAGGTGAAGAATGTGAACATAGCAATGACCAATCAGGTCACAAGCTGATGACGGTGCTGCAATTGACCAACGACCAATCATGACATAAGCTGATGACAGTGCTGCAATTGACCAACGACCAATCATGTCATAAGCTGATGACAGTGCTGCTAGTGACCAACAGGACAAAAGCGTGGCCAGAGGTCCTTTATTTACAATGAAATAATGTCATTGATCAGTGGGTCCATAAACATGTGATGGCACGATAAACTGGGTAAGACATGAAGATATCTATATACACATGAATGGAGTGAATGAAGCTATCATACAAGTATCTACAGGATCAAAAAGACCTCAGGCTGCTCAAGGAAGTGCCATAAAAGCTTTTGGCGGGGAAATTAGAATTGACCTCGAAATTACCGGGGAGTGCTAAATGCCATCAGAGTAGTAAGCCACAACGTTGAATTTTTGTGTGTATCCTTTCTATGACACTCTTTTGAGGTGAAATGAACAAACCTAAACCATGGGGAGCTACTTAATATTATTGTTTTTTTTTTTCAAGCTTTGAAATCGGAAAACAGAGCAGAAACTGTCTTTTTTTTTATCTTAGTGGTGAATAACTCTTAATTTTTTTTTTTAGGAGGGGGGGGGAGAGGAGAGATGATGATACAGGTGGGTGTTTCAATACCTGACCATTTAATATTTTTTTCTTTTAGATTGGGACTTGTAAAATGAGATTATGTAGAGAGAGCATAACATAACAGTAACAGAAATATTTATTATGACCATTGACGTGTCACAAATAAAACGGTCAATTTAATACACTGGGCATATGAAAATATCATAGATGAAAAAAAAACCAAAAATGTGTCATGGGCATTGAAAACTGTGAAAGATTTTAAAAACGAAACTCAATAAATATCACCTTCCAAAGAGTTAACCAAAAAAAAAAAATCTCTGGGTTGATTCATGATGCAGATTTGTGATATGTCACAGGGCCAACAGTCCTATATATAAAAAATGAAAAAAAAACCAAAAATGTGTCATGGGCATTGAAAACTGTGAAAAATTTTAAAAACGAAACTCAAAAAATATCACCTTCCAAAGAGTTAACCAAAAAAAAAAAAAAAAATCTCTGGGTTGATTCATGATGCAGATTTGTGATATGTCACAGGGCCAACAGTCCTATGTCAGAGAGCAAACTCTGTACTTACAATATTTTCTGTTGTCAGTGTTTTTAGAATGAAAGTGATGTAACCAATGGATAATGAAAAACAAAAATATGCAACCAATTGATAATGAAAAAAAAAAAGGACATGGCATTGGGGAACTTGAGGTTCTAATACATTTTAAAAATTACACAAGCTTGGCATTATCTTTACTTTAAATACAACTTTCAGCTAACTTTTTCATTTCTCACTCCTAACACTCCTAACTAAAGAAGTACAGAAACTGTCCACATTGACAGCCTCACAATATCAATAATACAGTAATATGACACAGTAACAGTGTCAAAATAAAACAGTAAATAATGACATTTGTAACACAATTTTACATCAATATGAATTATTTCGTTTCCTGGTGGTTTATCATTTTTTATTGTAAAAAAAAAAATTTAACTTGGTTATTTTTTTTTTTTTTTTTTAATAAGTGGACTTGAGTCAATAATATGCTGAAAACCAAGTTTCAACTCAGTGCATTCACCAAAACATGGAAATGTTTGTTTTTACAGAAAAACAAAATTTTTTATTGTAAAAAAAAAAATTTAACTTGGTTATTTTTTTTTTTTTTTTTAATAAGTGGACTTGAGTCAATAATATGCTGAAAACCAAGTTTCAACTCAGTGCATTCACCAAAACATGGAACTGTTTGTTTTTACAGAAAAACCAAGGAATGGATGTTCAGAACTTCTTTGGCTTAGTTAACAATTAATCACCAATATACATATCTTTAAAAAATATTTAAAAAATCAACTTTAGCTATAGTTAAAAAAAAAAAGTGTAATACAAATACCAAATAAAACAAAAACAATCCAATAAGACAATGTGAATAATTATTCTGCTAGTAGAAAGGCATTCATGTTACATGATGTGCAGGCAGTATAACATGGTCAATGCTGCAACAGGAGAGTGATCAAAAACATTATGCACAAAGTTACTGCTGTTAGAAACAAAGAAACACATACCGGTACTTCAACAAACAATTTTTAAGAGTTTTAAACTAAATCACAGCAAGAAATCAATCAACTCTGGGGGGTGTGTGTGTGTGTCCTTATCAAGGTGTGAGGGGCGGGGGGGGCTAGTTTAGATGTGAATGGAAATATTTGTTGCCCACGTAAAATGGATCGTCCATGTTTTATCAAGAAAGAAATAATTGTATTCAAACTAAAATATTTAGTGTTCCAAGTTAAAAAGTTAAACTTCATTTCCGCCACATCTTATGTTGTAAGAGTTAACATACCAATAAGAATAAAAGGCTTTTAAACAAATAAACGATGAGTAGATGATGATGTAAATTATTATGTACACTAGTGGTATATTCACAGGGAGCAAGACCATCAGGCTCATTACAAGCCAATCTTTTATTTTTTAAATGTAAAACTTTAACATGATTACTATCACAAGATTGTAGAAAAAAAAACAATAATAAAAGGTACAAGTATCAACAGATCCAACTTTTTTTTTTAAGTTTCAAACCAGTCAAATTTGTATCCTATAAATTATTTATTTTAAAAAAAATATAAATATAAAAAATAGTAGCATCAAATTTACAAAATAAAGTCAGTTTCTCCATTAAAGACCTGTATACACAAGAGAAATGGCAACAACAACAAAACAAAAAAAAGACATGAAATTCTCCAATGACATGAAAATGTTCAACATGAAAATGTTCACCATGAAAACATTCATCGACTTAAGAGGTTCACCTTAAGACAATTACTCAATCTCTGCTGGTCGGCGGGGTGCAGGTTTTGTTTCAACAGCTCAGCTATTTTGTAACATGTTGAGCCGTCAAAAGCCTGTGGGAACAGTAAAGGTTTACAAATCAGTGAGATAAAAGCCCATGGCACAACTCAGTGAGATCAAAGCCCGTGGGAACAGTAAAGGTTTACAAATCAGTGAGATAAAAGCCCGTGGGAACAGTAAAGGTTTACAAATCAGTGAGATAAAATTCCTTTGTTGATAAAAAAAAAATGGAAATTGTATTCTGATGACATCATACTCATTTCATTTTCGGCATATGGATGATGGAGAGAAGAATTTTTTTTGAACTAGAAAAAGCATTTTAAAATATTTCCCAAGAGAGGGATTTGATGTATGCGTTTGCTCAGGACAATAATAATAATCGATACTGTATGTTGAGTTTTAAAATTATGGGGGGGGGGGGCTACGACGACAAAAACTCTAATTTTATAAATTCTGTTGATTAATAAAAAGAAAACGATACAGGCATATTTGGAAGAGAGAAAAGGAAAAGAGAAAAATGAATAGAGAACAGGGAAGAGAGAAAAAAGAAGAAAGATACTGCTGAAAATGAGCTGTGACCAAGTTGGGAGAGGGGCGGGGAAGCAGAACAGCCTTCTACTAAAAATTGTGTACATCATTGTCAAGGTGAAGTCTTAAAGTAACAACAGACCTGTGTTTTGAGGTAGGAAGCCAGTTTTGATGGATCCACCTGGTGCAATGTTTTCTCAATGAGCTCCAAGTCCCTGGACTCCAGTGCATACATCAGAGCCGTCTTGCCACTCTGCTGTGTCTAAGTCACAGACAGTAAATAAGGTCAAGGAAAATGTGGGACAACAAACCAACAAAAAAGTAGGATATGCATGAAATGTCTTCCAAATTTTATTAAAAAAAAAAAAAAAACTACATGTACCGGTATGAATACATGTACCGGTATGAATAAGAAGACGGTATGTGGAAGCTTGAAATAGATAGTAAGGACAATAAAAGAAGATAGTTTTGGCAAACGTCTCACTCAGCAGACAGGAAAAAAAGAAGAAACAACAAGAACTAGATAGTAGTTTAAAAATTTCAGTTTTAATTCTTTTTCTTCCAGATCCTGTGATCTTGGTTTTAGGAAAACCCAACTTCCGGCAATAACAGTAATGGCGGCTAAACCAACCCACCACAAAAAAACAAAAACAAAAAAACAACATGATTTGAATGTGTTTCAAGACCAGGTAAAAACTCACCTGCAAATTGGGGTCAGCCCCAGCAGAGATGAGAGCATGAATGATGGGAATGCTGTTCAGGTGTTGGCCATCTGTGTCCACCCTGCCGTGGGCTAGGATTGCACAGTGCAAAGCTGTGTGACCTGTGGGAATCAGGGGAGAAAAGAGAGTGGGTTAAAATATAATACTGGAATGGACAGTGTGTTATTCAATGGTTTATTTTTTAATTCTTTTACCACCCAGTTAAATAGATAAATTTTAATTATTTTTTTGATATTGTCTATTAAAAAATTAAATGTTCCCAGTTAAAATAAGTACAATACAGATGGTTTGCATTGCAATAAAAACATTTATTTCAAAGTGTGGCAGAGATTGATATATTTTGAACCTAAAAATAAAATACATACAGTTTTTACCCTTTCAGTAAAACATTTTTTTAAAAATTAAATACAAAATATAACAGTTCTGTAATTGATTTCTTTGCCATAAGAAATTTTAATAATTCAAGTCTTAACCAAATGGGAGGCGACTCCGAGGTAACCATTAATAGATTTAGAAGAAAATGTAGAGCACACACATTTTGTAAGATATTAATATGAAATAAATTGATTCTCAATGACAATTTGTTGCTCTATGGCTTGTATGACATTTTTTCCCGATGCTTGAGTTGTGCAACAATGAAAAAAAATAAAACTACTGATAAAATAATGAAATTAACTCCCTTGGTCTTTTTATCTTGTGAGCGGTGACATAGGCGGTGGGGTGTGGATCGCACCAGGTGACACCATCTCAGAGGGTGAAAAATTGCATATTTACAGAGCACATACTGCTCGGTCTAACTGAATTTCATAAAAGGATAACTGATCACTCCTAAAAGTTCCACAGATATAGCCAATCCATATGAATGCTTTGTTAAAAATTCAAGGTTGACATGTCAAAATAATGTGGCCTTGTAATTAGGTCAGAAAACACCATTTTAACCACCATTCAGCGGTGATGTGTTCGGTGTTCTAAATTCTGAGAAACAAAGCTATCCATTCATAACAGTGGGTGACTCTAAGTACATGCTGCAGCTCTTACATATATTTTTCCTCCTGACCTTCAATTAATTTGTTTTTGTCATTGTCATTGTGATACTGTGGACTTATTTTAACAAGAAGAAATGTGAGGGGGGGGGGGGGGGGGGGGGGGGGGGGGGGGGGGGGTGAAACCAACCTTAGCTACGCCACTGCTTGTGAGACTTTCTTTTAGGTAATGAGATTTCTGATACAGCAACAGACCTTTTTACCCTCAAACTCTTAAAATCGTACAATAGCATGACAAAATCGTTCGATACATTATCTTAGTAGTAAAAAAAACCCATACAATATATATAATATGTACCCCTCAAAATCGTATATTGTACACCAAAATCGTAAGAGTAAACAGGTCTGCAGCAAAGCATTTATGTGGTTGAATGGGTTAAGTAATTATAGAGCATGACACCCCACTCACCATCAGAGTTTACTTGATTCAAGTTGATGTGTGGTGCCTTGAGCAAGGCCTTCAGGGTGTCTAGGTACTTATCTCCCCTTTGCGAGGCACAATGGATGGCTGCAGATTTTTCTCTGGCTCCAGTGGGCAGGTGGAACTGAGATGGGAGACAATTGGATATTGTTCATTTCTGTTTGTAAATATATCAGAAATGGGAGACAACTGGAAACTGTTCACCACTGTGTAACAGGGTGGGTGGGAACCATTAAGGAATTGCTTACTTTTATTGTGTGTGCTAATTTGCTCTGCTGGGGGCGCAAGCTAAAATTAATAATAATCCTTATCTGATGTATCTCAATTTTGAAGTTGTTTTCTATCACATGTTCATTTATACATTGACTTAACATAATAAGCTCAACATAAATAATACATTTGAGTATTCTGTAATGTCAATTAATAATTATACTATATTGCTGGAGCATAAAATTTATTTTTAAAATGAAAGCTTTTTTTTTTTTTTTAAATTATTTATTTTGTAATGCACTGTGGTCAGCATTTCACAGTGACTACACCCATTTATCCACACAAGCACATGGTCTCATTCTGAAAAAACTACACAATTGTCCTTGCCCTTTACTTATTTGAAGTTTAATAATTTTTTTTATTTATGTTTTTCTTTTTTTTTAAATTTCAAATAGCCCTACAGGTTTACAATCAGAAACTTTAATTATCATTTTCAAATAAATTTGTATGCAAGCAAGTCTAGAAGTTATTTTATTTTATTTTTTTTAGTAGACTTTCAAAAACAAAATGTCTTCTGTTATAACTACCTTTTTTTAATTTTAAATGGAAAATTTAAATTTTTTAAATCGAAGGGTTTCTCACCTCTGCAAAAGGGTTGGCATCAGCTTTGTGATCAATTAACAGCTGTACCATTTCAGGGTGGTTGGTACTGACTGCCAGGTAAATGGGGGTCTGCAATGACGGTTAAAGATGGTAAATGGCATGTGAATTATGGGAGCCAAGAAGCATGAATTTTAAAAACGTTAATCATGTTTGTATCAATATCAATAACAGTTTCTGAAGTCTGAGGTACAACAGCTTAATGGGGGGGGGGGGGGGGGGAGTGGGTGTTGTCACATAAAAAGACAAGAGTCCAGTGGCTCTGATAAGGAATTAAGTTGTTTTTTTTTTTTTAATATTTGTATTTTGGTCTTAACTTTCATTTAAAACTCTGCATGAGCAGAACTTGCAAGTGAAAAATTTCTCTCCCTGGTATTGAGTTTGCCTAATTCATTCCCTAGGTTGTTGAAGATTTTTTTTGGACATAAAATTAAAAGATGCTTCATACTTTGATTAATTTTAGTCTTGCAAGATAAAGAAGCATATAGAATTTTTTTTTTAAAGTTTTCAAGATAAATATAAATTCTCTTATTTCAATTTGGAATTTTTAAAAACTACCCTTCAAGCATATTCAACTATTAAGCCTTTCTCAAATCAAATCAATTTTCATCCCCATATTTAAGGTTCATTGTTTACCCTAAGAATGTTTTTATCTTTGACTTGACTTCTGAAAAGGTAACGCTGAGATGGACAGTTCCCTTTATGAGCCATGCAAAAAACTGACTTAACACAGACTGTAACTTAACACAACACAGACTATAACTTAACACAACACAGACTGTAACAGAACACAAAACAGACTGTTTGGAGATATAAACCAAATGTGAGGGCCACCCACCTGTCCCATGCAATTCTGCATGTCAATCATCTCCATGAGCCCCTCTCTGACCATCCTCTCCAGCAGGGCCTGAACCATGAAACAATCAGCCTTGCACACAGCAACATGGAGGTAACTAGAACACAGAATAAACACAGATTAAACACAGAATGTTATGTCTTGGAGGTAACTATAGCATCCAAGATAAACACAGAATAACATGTCATGGTGGTAACTAGAACATCCAAAATAAACAGAAATGTCATGTCATGGAGGTAACTAAAAATTCAATATAAAAATAGAATGTCATGTCATGGAGGTAACTAAAAATTCAACATAAAAATAGAATGTCATGCCATGGAGGTAACTAGTACATCCAAAATAAACACAGAATGTCATGGGTGGATTCAAGAATGGCACTCGAAAAATTAATTTCTCTAACATGGAGTGCTTTTCCCAATGTGTGCAGCTATTTCATATACAGGTACACGCACTGACTCAGTCCTCTCAACTTACGTGTCACCATCTTCGTCCTTGAACTTAAGGTCAGGTTTTGACATCTCAGCAACAAGTCTCCTGGCTATATTTAGAAGCTTATCTGTTTAAAGAAAAGAAATAGACATGTGGGGAAACAGATCAGGTACTGGATGCGTGTCAGTGGTGGAAGACACAAGTTGTTTGTTTAAATAACATGTATAAAGTTCAGTGAGATGAATATGTGTCCATAGTGGGATCCGCAGGTTGTGTTAATACAACTGAGATGGCCTGGTAAAGCTGGTATAGCTCCCATATAAAGTGGCATGGCAAAGTTACGTTTTAGTTTGAGCTAAGTGGTTGCCCGTATAGCTGCCCACACTCACTAACCCCCCCCCCCCCCCCCACCACACACACACACACCGGCTTGAAAAGTGTAAAACCAAAGTGTCTGGTCCAGTAATATCATATCTTAACAATTTAGTACTCGAGACAACACACAAGGGATCCCACAGTTCACGCTTCACATTCCAGTGCACAACAAATTAGACTTGAAAATTTTTGTGGGTGAAAACCATGTGAATTATTATTAATAAATCATCATGGTCCAGCATTTTTAAATAAATTAAGGAAATGACCAGCTGATTGTCAGTGTCCCGAGACTGGGTCTGGACTTTGCATGAGGCTGTCCACACGGGACCAAATCAACAAAACAAACGAAACAAAAAATACAGGTTGACATATTTCTCACAAACCTTTCTTTGTTTTCTCCACTGGGCCCGACTGTCCTTGTTTAGGGACATCTTTCTCATGTGCTGGCCTGGCCGAGTCGCAGATGACAGTCTGGGGAATGTTTGAGCAGACGGCTGTTGTGACTTCTGCTGGGTTGGTTGGTTCTTTAGGAGCAATGGGTGTGAATCTACACATAAGTGAAAAGAAAAACAAAACATTTTTAACATATCAACTCTGGTATGGTTTCAACAAGTTTTAGAAGTGAACCTGGACAACTGACTGAATGCAGGGATTTTGTTCAAGAATTTATGGAAAAAAAAAAAAAAATCATTTATAAAAAGTTAATGTGCATATCAAAGATATGACATCATTGAACTTATTAAGACTTTTGATATTTTTATCCTCTCAATTTTCATGGCCACAATTACTGAAGTTTTTTGTTTTTTTCATATTTTTTTATGTTTTTCAATCAGAATTTAAAGATCAATGAGTTTGGATAATTCAAAAAAATTATACCGGTGTATGTATATATTGCTTTTACAAAAACAACTGATTCCATTGTCTTATGCTGACCTTGGTTTCGGCAGCTGAGGGGCCACGATGAATACAGGGATCCCAGACATATTAGCTGAGGCTGATGTAGGCATGTTGGAGACAGCTGTACTTGGAGTCTTGCGCATCTGTGGGATGGCGACTTTCCCTGGAGGAGGATTCGCGGTGCCCTGGGCAGTGACGGGGACCACGGGAAGCATCTTGGTGGGGAACACTGTGGCGGGTCGGGACTCTGGGTAGGAAACCTGTCAACACGTGACATGAACATATTCATTGGTCATTGGCAGACTTCGCACGAATAAAATGGGAGCACTTCTATGTGGGGAATAGGGTTTCAGGGTGAATGGCCCTAGGAAACAAAACAAATAACCAGAGGCACCACAGCTGAAACCAACTCAAAGAAATAATCAGTTCAAATTTGATCCTGGCTAAAACAGGTGGATGGAGTGACCTTAGAATCCCCAGTCCTGGCTAAAACAGGTGAATGGAAAGACCTTTGGGTCCCCAGACCTGGCTAAAACAGGTGGATGGAATGACCATACCACCCAAAGTCCTGGCTAAAACAGGTGAATGGAATGACCTTGACTTGCCAATGGGGCAACATTTTCTTGAAGTGCAGAAAAACCTTAAAATAAAATTTAAAACTCGCCGCTAGCAGGCAAGGTTCAAAACAGCTTACTGAATGAAAGTCAAAAACACCTGATCTTCTTTACTCCCAAAAAATTTTTTTTTTCAATATTCCTGAGGAATCTGGCTGTAATATGACTGGACAGGTTACAGCTGCCCACTTAAATTCGGAACACAATAAAACTTGCCCCAAAACTGGTACACTGTATAAAAATAAAACTGTCACAGCTAAAACTACATGCCCTTACCTGGCAATTGTAAGTCGGCTGCATGACTTTGTTACCAGAAGTAGTTCTGTTGACAGCAGGGGAAGGAAAAGAGGTAGGTGCCAGAATTTTTGAGGTGTTCACATTCTGTAGATAAATAAAAAAAAAATTAAATTTTGAAATAATTTGAAGCCCAGGTGCTGCAAGAATATTTCCTCAAGCCATGAATCTGTCATCCTAATAAAGATAGTTACAGATGAACCTCAAACAAATTTTCAAATAATTTATTATCATTTCATTTGAAATAGATTGACATTGAGACTTTGACGGCAGAACCCACTTGAAAGACAAGCCAACAAAGTAAAGACCTACGGCTATTGTCTACATCTGAACTGCTCTGGCTGCGTGAGTTCTTGTTGGTGGTTGAGCCTCATAATTATAACATCTGACCTCGTCAGCTTCTGATATACACTGCTGCTGACAGCTTAACAACTAACAGAAGTCCTTCCTTGGTGCTTAAAGTCCCGAAGCCACAACATGACATTCTGAGATAATCCAGTTCAAATATTCTGGTTCTTTTTGTCTATGAAATGTGATCATTCTTTTCTTTTTTTTTTTTGTCTTGTTTACATAAGGTGCATTTTAATGTGTTCAAATTTATGCAGCAAACTTGGCTGAACTGGATAAGAAAGGTGACACAGTTCAGATTGATTTTGACAAAAATAAGACTTCAGTTCTTTTTGCACCAGGGTAAATTATAGAAGAGGGGGGGGGGGGGGGTGCTGGGTGGCCGAGTGGTCTCAACTGAGCAAATCTCATCAAGCAAAAAACATCACCAGCACCCCCGGTCTGGATGGATGAACTGGATAAGAAAGGTGACTCAGTTCAGATTGATTTTGACAAAAATAAGACTTTTGTTCTTTTTGCACCAGGGTAAATTATAGAGGAGGGGGGGGGGGTGGTGCTGGGTGGCCGAGTGGTCTCAACTGAGCAAATCTCATCAAGCAAAAAACATCACCAGCACCCCCGGTCTGGATGGGACTCGTTAACCTTGGATAGCAACTCATGTAAGAGAAGGAAACTCTGAAATCAAACCCGGAGATGCAGTCCCGTAGGCAGATAACATTGGTACAACTCCTGTGATGCCACTGGTGCCAAGCTGTATCATCCACATGATGTTCCCTTCGTTATCCAGCGGCGTGGAGAGAGGCGATTTGCTGTTGGGAACCAGCTTATCTTCCTAGAAGAATAATCCCGAAGTCTTCACCATCGTCACATTGTGACGGACGGATGCCAGCAACATTAAAGAAAATAGTAAGGAAGAAGGTTTATAAATTTACCCGCCAATACATAAAACTCAACATGAAAGCCTCAGCAATGACCACCTACCTCAAGAAAAGTTTGTAGCTACCAATACATAAAACTCAACATGAAACCCTCAGCAATGACCACCTACCTCAAGAAAAGTTTGTAGCTACCAATACATAAAACTCAACATGAAACCCTCAGCAATGACCACCTACCTCAAGAAAAGTTTGTAGCTACCAATACATAAAACTCAACATGAAAGCCTCAGCAATGACCACCTACCTCAAGAAAAGTTTGTAGCTACCAATACATAAAACTCAACATGAAACCCTCAGCAATGACCACCTACCTCAAGAAAAGTTTGTAGTTGCCAATACATAAAACTCAACATGAAAGCCTCAGCAATGACTACATACCTCAAGAAAAGTTTGTAGCTACCAATACATAAAATGCAACATGAAAGCCTCAGCAATGACCACCTACCTCAAACTGGTTTTGCTGAACAAAGTTGTTGTTTGGGCTCACCGTCTGCCCCTCTGAGATCCTGTAGGTTTGGCGGGCTGCTGGGTTCAGCTCAGCTATTTTGGGGATGTTTTCCTTGGTGGGTCCCAGCAGTTTACTGTAGCCCTTCTTGGCCTGCTCCTTCAAGTCCTCACTGGCCACTATGAGAGCAATGTTGAGGTTCTCCAGGTTTAGGTCGATGAAAGGATGGGTGATGGTGTCTTCGCCATCAGAGCATGGAACAGAAGTTTTGTGGGCCTGGATATTCTGACGAAGATTATTATTATTATTAAAGCAGTCTTGTATAGCGCAGTACCCCAGCCTAGGCTCACCGCACATCACATAAAAATTAGCAGTTATGGAAAATTATACTTTAAAAAACAGCTTTGTAAAAAGATTGACCTCACCCACCCAAGTACTATCTGCCCCTGTCTAGCCATGGACGGCTCCCAGCAGCATGGAGCATTGTTCATCAGTAAGGGGTGGGGGAAGGGGGGGGGTAGAATGAGTCAGTATAGTAGAGTTTGAAGAGATGGGTCTTCAGGGCAATTTTCAAGGCTTGGATCGTCAGTATATTGCAGATGTTTAATGGGAGAGAATTCCTTTGTT
>CAXITT010000846.1:20376-44854 GCA_964033795.1 Lymnaea stagnalis
GGGGGGGGGGGGGGGGGGGGGCGGCGGCACAGAAAGAGAGAGATGATTCCCAGTTTTTTTTTAGTGTGTGTCCTCTGAACAGAAAGAATTCAAATGTCTGCGGAAGACTGAAGCTTTCAAAGGGGTGAATAGACAGAAAGAAGTTCAGTAAGATAGGAAGGGCAGGAACCGGAGAAAAAGTTGTGACAGAGAACCGGCAGCTTGTAATCAATGCATGCCTGTGAAGGGAGCCAATGGAGCAAGTAGTGTAGTGATTAAACGACACTGTTGAGCCTAACTGACAATTTCTTTCTGGTTGTATATGCCTTCCAAACTTTGTAAATCAGATTGTTTTAAAATTTAATATTTTTAACATGTATTAGTTTACTTTCTGCGGTGATTGTGTAATTTTTTTTTCTTCTCTAAATTTATTATCATTTTTTTGTAATTGAGGGCAAGGCAGGTAAATCTGAAGAAGTTTACATAATGGCCCTTCAGATTTATAATTGGAATGGGGGAAAAAAGTCAAATACCTGATACGATTGTGCCACTTGTTGTTGTGACGTCATGTAATGAGGAGATGACATGTGGTGAGAGGTTGACATCATGCTGAGTTGGCCTTGCATCGTCACAGGCTGCTGGGACGACATGGCGATGTGGTCAGGTGACATGACCTGCTGAGGGGAGGAGATGATGTGCTGAGGGGGGGCCACCATGTGCCGAGGGGAGGCCATCATCTGATGAGGGGGCGACATCATGGGGTGGGGTGAGGACCTGTTGAGATTTGTGTGGTGCACCCTCTGACTGTGGGCTCCTGTCTGCTGGGCGCTCTTGTGGTACGGCCTGGGGCTCCTCATCTGTGAACATAGAGACAGCAACATCTTTTATAATTAGTGTAACAAGACAAAATCTTCAATTCCATCTGAAATGAACTAAAATGAGCATAGTAACTAAAGTTTTGGGAACCACTGGGTCACCCTATTGCTCTCATGTAGATTTGTATGAAAATTAGTTTTTTTTCTCCCTGGTCATAGGAACAGGCTTAATATCACAGTCCAGTAACATAATGTTTAGCCAGTCAAAATAGTTTGTATTTGTTTCAATAAACTTGTGAAATGGTTAATTCATCAAAATAGTTAATTTCTTCAAAATATAATGTTGAAAGGGTTAAATGTGTGCATGTGCCAGGTGTATCCGCTTGCTATTGTCTATTCTACACAAATCATTCGTGTGATGTTTATTTACCTGTGACGAGTAACTCACCTGGTCATCTGAAAGTGGACTGGACACACCAGAGTCGAAAGAGCTGTCTGACAACGGTGACCAGCTCTGCATTGGGGGTGACGAGCTTGGCGCCTCCATCACCGAGTGCGGACTGGGCGTCGGTGATATCTGGATCTCCCCAGCAGGGCTGGCGTCACTGTAGTAGCCCTCACTGGCCCCATCGTCGAAACCAAACCCTACCCGCTTGTTGTGGGTCAGGGTTTGTCCTGGCGATCTGTAGTAATGTTCCCCTGTGAATGCCATCCCCAATGCAGGCTGGTTCTGTAATTCACCCAGCAGGTCTTCCACATATCCTGGGGAGATGGGAATGTTCAAATCAGCCAGGTCTCCCCCGGGTTTCTGGGCCTGGCAATCTTGTTCATCTGTTTCAACCACTGTCCCTCCAGACATTTGTTTCAAATACACATTGGTGACCTGCTGAGTACAAGAAGAAAATACCATTGGTGACCTGTTGAGCACAAGTAGAAATACCATTAGTGACCTGTTAAGTACAAGAAGAAAATATCATTAGTGACCTGTTGAGCACAATAAGAAAATAACAAGACTTAGACGACTGGAAAGAGACGAGGTTGCAGTAAATGACCAGCAGTGTATTTTGTATTCAATTTGCTCTTTATGTGTTCCACATCGCAGAGTTGCCAGAATTTTTCAATGTGTCAAAGTCATACCGCCAGCATAAGATAGATTTCAGAGTTTGCCTTCTAAGCTGCCATCCAATGGTTAACCAGTCCCATCCACCATGGGCGCTGGCGTTGCTTTTGCTGGCGTAGACTGTTTTGACTTGTTTTGGGCTTTTGCTGAGGATTCAATTCCAGTCTCCAAGCCTAGGGTTTAACTCCAGTCTCCAAGCCTAGGGTTTAACTCCAGTCTCCAAGCCTAGGGTTTAACTCCAGTCTCCAAGCCTAGGGTTTAACTCCAGTCTCCAAGCCTAGGGTTTAACTCCAGTCTCCAAGCCTGGGGTTTAACTCCAGTCTCCAAGCCTGGGGTTTAACTCTTTCCCTCCGGAATTATTTCCCACGTTCTGACGGAATTATCTATTTTTCGTTTTTGTTACGCACTACTATGTTGTCACTAAACCTTCATAACTTTTTTGTTTTTCATCAGAAAGTGCTAAGTTTGGTATGGAATTAAAGGAGAATGCACGCTTTTTACAGACAATGCAGACTTAGCTTTAAATTTTAATAAAACATGTGATTTTGAATTATGGAAAATAAAAAATAAAAATTTTAAATCTTACAGAATTTTTGCCTAAACGCTCATTCCAAGTCAGTCAAAGAAAAATTTATAATCCAAAGCATAACAAAAATATTTTTTTTCTGAACTTTATCCATCTGTGCATCACAAATAATAAAGATCAACTTTAAAAAAATTTGAAAAATTAAACACCAGAGCCAGAGCACATTATCCATTGTCACCGTCACACAAAAAATTTGCGGAAAAAAATTAACTATTTCCACTGGAAACAATTTGTTGCTATTATAAAATATTTGCACTGTATCCTTGTATGTACTAACATTTATTATGGTAAATGGAAAATTTACCATAAATTTGTCATATCTTTTCACCTGGGTTTCCCTATGGTAAGCCTAAAAAACAATCCATGTGGATGTGCCCTTTAGCTGGGGGGCGAGGCTCGTTGTTCATCAGCTGATGAATTACCAATGTTACTATTTTGTCACTAGTTCTACTAATACTAGTACTAGGATTATAATCATACGATTCAACAGAATCAGCCTCTGCATTTGAAATCATAAACTCACTGTCTGAATCATCATCAGAGTAATATTTTCAAACTTTATTAGATCGATCACCAGATGGGTCAGGTCACGATTTCATGTTTGTAAACAAAAATAAAATGGACAATCAAAACAACAGCTTCAAACACTTTGTTCTACCCAAAACCTCGTTGAAACACAGAAAAACCAGATGTTTATACAAAGGGAAATCATTCTAAAATTGATTTAAAATAACTAAAAACCAATAGCTAAGGAAATAACCGAAATAAACAGGTTTTTATACATCGATAATCCCATCGTCGATACTCCAAAATATTCATTTCAAATCGATGAATGCAGCGTCGATACGGAGGGAAAGAGTTAATAAGTTTAGACCGCTCCGCCACCCAGAGCCCTGTCAAGAAGGTAGCATAGTGCTGTGAACCCTAACCATAACACTTAATTTTAAAAAACAACCTGATATAAGCCTTGATCTCTCTTTGATACAATCCTTGTGCACAAAGCAACTGAAAGGATCAAATTGAACTTCTTTGACAAAATTTAAGAAGAGGCCACAACTTACCTTTTTCTGCCCTGACAGGTCATTGTAGCTGTTGATTGCCGTCTCCTGGTGGTAGTCACCACACTGCAACTGTCCATATGCCACATTCTCCGATGTCATCTGAGGACATACATACTTATAGGATGGATTGCACGCATCCTGATTGTCAATGCTCCTCTTCTTCATGTGCCCCGCTGGTGCGCTGCCACCGTAGCCGTTTGTGTAAACTGGGAAGTTGGCTGGCATCTGGAGGCCTGTTGAAATTTAATAAGTAATATAATTGAGTTGCACAGCATGCAATCAGAGTAATGTCAAGTTGCACACAACACGCAATCCTAGTGATGTCATAGAGTTGCACAACATGCAATCAGAGTAATGTCCAGTTGTACACAACACACAATCATAGTGATGTCATAGAGTTGCACAACATGCAATCAGAGTAATGTCAAGTTGTACACAACACACAATCATAGTGATGTCATAGAGTTGCACAACATGCAATCAGAGTAATGTCAAGTTGTACACAACACACAATCATAGTTATGTCATAGAGTAGCACAACATGAACATTTCTTGTAAGGGCTTAATTTTTCTCATTCAAAGCACAAAAATATCTTCATGAAAAATTTCCAAATCATTGTGTAATTATTACAATTTTTTAGTTTCTAGAATTTAGCACTCCTCAGTATATTGCAATGCAGCGGTTCCCAAAGCGTGTGCTGCTGCAGCAGCACCATGGGGCAGCTAGAGCTTCTCCCCAAGAAGGCAGCATATATTTAAAAAATATCATGACTTTTATCCTGGAGTTTTAATTCATTGTGGCAGGATGCAACATCTAATTCAAACTGTTTACTCCTTTTTCAGAATCCTCTAATAATTGTTACCAGATGGCAGTTTGAGATCTTATATACACGATTATTATGTTTGAGATCTTATATACACGATTATTATGTTTGTACACACCCTTTAATATAAAAAAAATTTCTTTGTCTATTTTGCAGTGTAGTCGTAAGAATGAGATAGTGTGCCTTGGGAAATATTGGATTTGGCAAGGGCCCCAAAAATCAAAAAGACTTTGGGAACCACTAGTGCCATGAACATAAGTGATCATATTTAACACTTATTTTTTTTTTTTAGAATTCAGCACTCTAAGACAATTTAGTGAAAATGTTCAACGGTATTTACTGCATGCTATGTGAGTGAAGAGCTTCTGTAGCAAAAAAAAAATCAGCTGACTTAGAATAAGATGAAGAGTTACTTTTTCACAGTATCCTTAAAGCATTCTATTAGTGACTGTCTTAGATACCATTCACGACATTACCGTTATAGTTGTTTGGCAGGTAAGAGTTCTCTGGGTCGTGGTTGACGGGTATTCCATATGATGGACCCCTGCTCCCCAGTCCATCACTGCCTTCAGGATCTTTCTCGTCACTCTCCTGAGAATACATGTGAAAAGTGAGTCACTAAGGACAAATGATCAATAAGGCGCTAGGGCCTCATGAATAATAAGGTACCAAGGTGACATGAACAATAAGGTACCAAGGTGACATGAACAATAAGGTACTAAGGCCACATGAACAAAACGACACCAAGGTGACATGAACAACAAGGTGCTAGGGCCACATGAACAAAAAGCCCCTTGGGCCACATGAACATAAGACAACCAGAAATAAATGGTGATGTGGGGAAAAAAGAAGAAAAACAATATCCATGCAAAATTACAGACTCTTCAAATTATTATGAGATACACAAAATATGGGCCCTGATAATTATAGATAAATTTTCGATTTCGTCTTCAGGAATGGAGCCGCCTAACTTGATACAAGTCTCTGATTTTTTTTTTCAGGATGTACGTAAAGTTATATTTAGAACTTTTCAAGATTTTAGGAAGTCCTGCAAAGCTCTGTAAATGTACAATTATTCAAACACCTGGTGAACATTCCTGATTGTAAGCTGAGCAAGGCACATTATTGGAAAGTCTATTGAATTTAAAACAAAGCTGGTGGCTGGCTCCCCCCCCCCCCCTCTTTACAGCAAATGAAATTTTTTGTTCACTACTTCATGATTCTCAGCCATCGTTCATTATTAATTCTATTAGCAATTTCTATAAATTGTAAGTGACTGACCTCGTTCTCATCAAAGCTTGGTGCCTCTAATTTAACCAGCTTATCTGACTTCTTCTCTTCTTTTTTTTCCGGGGCATCTGCTTTGCTGCTTGCATCTTCAGCCACTTTGCATTCTGTCAACTCATCCACCTCTTGTGGTTCCTGTGCTGCACTGGTATTTTTCTAATCGCAGAGAGCAGAGAGCATGGTACAAAAAAACACTAGAGCATACTTAACATATTAACTATGCATGAACTTGGTAAGACACAGCCGTAAGACACAGCCAAGATATGGAAGTTTAGAATTTCTAAAAAATTTTAGATTAAAATTTGTGCAGGGATTTTCTTCCCCATCCCAAATATGGAATCATTTGTGTCAGCCCAGTATATAGGCAAATTTTTCGGGGGGGGGGGGGGGGGGGGCGGCGGGGCAGTAAACCATAAGGGAAAAGGCATTAACCACCATCAAAGTCAACTTTGCATGGGAGAGCAGATAATAAATTGACTGACAGTATTCTTTGCATGGGACAGCAGATAATAAATTGACTGATAGTCAACTTTGCATGACATAGCAGATAATAAATTGACTGATAGTATTCTTTGCATGAGATAGCAGATAATAAATTGACTGATAGTATTCTTTGCATGAGATAGCAGATAATAAATTGACTGATCGTATTCTTTGCATGAGATAGCAGATAATAAATTGACTGATAGTATTCTTTGCATGGGATAGCGGATAATAAATTGACTGATAGAATTCTTTGCATGAGATAGCAGATAATAAATTGACTGATAGTATCTTTGCATGGGATAGCAGATAATAAATTGACTGATAGTATTCTTTGCATGGGATAGCAGATAATAAATTGACTAATAAAGTTAATATGACCCACATAAAAACAAAAATTGGTGTTGAATGACACCCCCAGCCACCTCCACAAAAAAAAAAAAATCTTAAATATTATTTGAAAATGTACATTAATGTTTCCTTGTATAAATACAAGTTTTAACTACATGTTGGAGACATTCCCATGTTTCAGCACTTTGTTTTAAAATAAATTGTGTACTCACATTTGGTTTTTTGTCCTCAATGGTTAATGATGTCAACATCTCTGTGAGCCCATCAGATTTATTCTCTCTGATCTTGCAAGACTCCAGACCACCTGTGATGATGTCCACACCGACATCTTCTGTGGCATCCTTCTTGTTACCCATGGCCTCAAATTTGAGGGCTCTTTTCTGCATCTGGTTTACTGTTGAAAACAACAAAGATGAACATTACTTGAATGATTTTTTCTCTCCTTCTTTAAATGTGTCTAAGTTGAGTCTCGGCCTGCTTTAAAAGCAGTGATTAATTAAGAGCTGAAATTATGGAACAGGTCATTTGGTGGTAAGGTGGAGGGACGGTGTGGCGTGGAGGTGGAGATGGTGTTTAGGTCAAGTGTCATGAAATGTCACATGACTGATGATGAGGAAAAAACAGAGATAACTCAAGAGTAAGGGGTAGCTTGGTGTGGAGTTACTCCGCAACTGATTAAATTAGATAAAACGAGGGGGGGGGGGGTGGTGTTAAAAATGTTTTCTTTTGAAACGTTTATAGAGCAGGTTTTTCTTTTACTGTGGGGGGGGGGGGGGGGGTGGTGTTAAAAATGTTTTCTTTTGAAACGTTTATAGAGCAGGTTTTTCTTTTACTGTGTAGTTAGTTGAATGTCCCTAGGGAAATTATCATGGAAACTAGAACAGCACAAACCATTGCTAACCTTGTGAGAGATAAAACCAACAAAATAACATAGTTGCTATTATGAAGTGGGACAAGGAACGGCGCCAGTGACTCTACCAGTCAAATGGGACAAGGGACGGGACCAGTGACTCTACCAGTCTAGATGGACAAGGGATGGGGCCAATGACTCTACCAGTGAAGTGGGACAAGGGACGGAGCCAGTGACTCTACCAGTCAAGTGGGACAAGGGACGGGGCCAGTGACTCTACCAGTCAAGTGGGACAAGGGAAGGAGCCAGTGACTCTACCAGTCAATTGGGACAAGGGATGGGACCAGTGACTCTACCAGTCAAGTGGGACAAGGGACGGAGCCAGTGACTCTACCACCAAAGTGGGACAAGGCATGGGGCCAATGACTCTACAGTCAATTGGGACAAGGGATGGGGCCAGAGACTCTACCAGTCAAGTGGGACAAGCCAGTGACTCTTAAAGTCAAGTGGGAGAAGGACTGTGACTCTATCAGACTAAACCAAAACAGACATACACATGCCTATTAATTAAATGAACCACTTGAAAGTGTTTTAACAAACCAGCATCAACACATTATATATAAAGAGAGAGAGAGAGAGAGGGAGAGAGAGAGAGGCCTCCTAAGCTAATGGTCCAACTCAGTTTGTGGGGGGGGGAGTAAGTCTTGGGGTTATTATCACCACAAAAAACACAACAGTTTTATATACAAGGAAAAATTATGGTTTAAATGTGTGGATCAAGATGGGACGGGGGGGACGGACGGGGGGGCATTTCATCCTAATTGTAACTTCTGCTATAGGTGGTCTTGAAATTATTAACTTCTAAGGAAAGATCATCAGCCTTATACGCTGAGTTGATGCTACCTGTAGAGTTGTCTTGATCAAACAGTTTATTTGTTTCTTTTTTCTCTCTTTTTTTACAACATTCCGAACTGTCCCACACACAGGGTCAGAATGACACAATATTTTAGAAGTTCAACACCCAAAAAAAAAAAAAAAAGGTGGAGGTGGGGGAAGTTGTTGATTGGTTTCAAAAAAACTCTCTTTTCGTAAGTTACATTTTGATACCACAGTTTGGCACCTATATAGGTTAGCAATGGTTTGTGCTATATATATATAGAGAGAGAGAGGCTTGCTATTTTCAATAGCGTTTTATTGTCCGGATTATAAAGACGGACACCTGTAAAAAGTGATAAAAATAATTCGATTCTTGTTTTGCTGCACAAACAACAAAGTAATCGGAAATCCAACTATCAAGGGCCCCAAAATGTGGACAAAGAAACTCGAGGTCTTATGTTCGGAATGCTATTTGTTATGAACGACACATAGGTTATACAATTGGAGGATGACTTCCTACAACAGGCAAACAAACTCTGCTCCACCAAAGTTGTGGAAGTTCTGCGCACAATAGTAATAATAAAGGACGGGGTGGGTGGGTGTTCATCAAGAACCCGGTTAAAAATAGATTTATAAAGCTTTAGCCAACGCACGTCTCTACTAATGAACAGCTATAAAAACACGCAACTTTACTTGCAGTTATCTCTCTACGACCAGGGTCATATCTCGCCCCCACCCCAACGCGCCTCCTCTCTCCTCGACATCTCTTCAGATGATTCAGTTACCATAACAACCATAGCGCCATGGAAACTCTCAGAGAGAAATATTTTTATTTAAATTATTTTTTTAAAGCAAATTTTAATATGAACCGATGGCGCAGGAGTAGGTCGTAGGTCATAGACGTTGAACAACGAATAAAATCTAAGAGTATTGTAAACAAAGCCCCACACAGACAGACTGTAGTAGCGCCACGGGAAGAATTAACGGATTTACCAATTCAGGATCAACAGACATCAACATCTGGGTGTGGAAAGGGGGGGGGGGGAAGGTTTATGTCCTAATTGATCCAACACAACCAAGAAGACTCGGTTTCTTGTTATAATTCTGCAATGGAACATTTCTATAAGTTGGTATAAATAATATGGACTTTCCGTACTACAAAACTTGAAGAGGGAAAAAAATGAAAGTCGAAGTTTAAGCAGTCTGATAACGCGTTGAAGAGGGACTGCTTCTCTCGATTTGCATGATGTGAAATTTCGCGCATGTAGCAACCAGTGGCGTACGAATAGGTGCGGTCCACCCTGGGGGGGGGGGCCTCTATTTTACTTTAATATGATGGAGGGGCGGGATCTTCAGACAACTGCACTTCTTTCGAACAAAAAAAAAGAGGGGGGGGGGACAAAAAAAATTACTTTAATATGATGGAGGGGCGGGATCTTCAGACAACTGCACTTCTTTCGAACAAAAAAAAAGAGGGGGGGGGGGCAAAAAAATGTGGAATTTAAGTTAAAGCATGGAAAGCACGACCCACAGACATGGACAACACGACAAAAGACATGGACAACACGACCAAAGACATAGACAGCACGACCCACAGACATGGACAGCACGACAAACAGACATGGACAACACGACCAACAGACATGGACAACACGACCCACAGACATGGACAACACGACCAACAGACATGGACAACACGACCCACAGACATGGGCAACACGACCCACAGACATGGACGACACGACCACAGACATGATCTTGTGGAGATGAAAGCTTTGAACACAAAACTGTGTGGCCTCTTCGCTAACAGAACCCTGAGACACCATTTACACACTTACATTGTTTATCTGCTCTACCTTTCCTCTCCACCAGTAGTGTTTTTAATGAAATCCACCTACTCCGTTACACTAGCGTACACACAACCACCACGCAGTGCAGAATGCAGACTACAAAGTCACAACAACAAACAAACCAGGCCTTGAGGCACGCCCAGTGTGCTGGACACGACACTGTCACCACAGCTTGTCCAATCGATAAGCAACCAGGTCTGACAACCAGCGCTCATAAAATAGCAACTCCAGGTGTGGTGGAGCTGTAGCTCGTCGCCAAGACGGTGTGGTAACTGATAGGGTTGACCGGGAGCGTGGCTTCATGCATGCCGTTTAGAACCGCCTGACGTGCGAATCTTCCTCCATGTTTGAGGGGGTATGAGGGACACACCAAATATTTGTTTGGTCGGGGTGACATTGAAACCCACCCCTCCCCCAACCGTCACCCCATCGTTTGCATCGCTTGAGAGCTTGGCATGGGTGAGAGGGGTGTCAACTTGACATTGTTAAGCCACGTTACCTGTCCCCAATTTGCTGAGGCCATGGCGACATGAAAGATAGAAAGATAAGGGCCATGTTTCAAAACTGGTACGCTTTTTACTTGTGAGAGAGAGAGAGAATGACATTTGTTGGGTGGGAACTGACATGGAGGCCCCTTCAGACTTGCATTTGGGGTCGAGCTAGCTACCTGATGTGACTCAATAACACTAATTGCTTTATGGTGTCCTCCGTTCCGAACTCGAGAAATGTCATGAGACGATTAGAACTAGATGGCTGGCACGTATTCAAATCCCATCCCACGGTGTAAGTCATTGGATGGTGACGCCCATGATTATGAGGCTATCGGCAAAATGTTGAGTCCCAATTAAAACCTAGTGAGGAAGTGATCATAAACTCTGAAATTGATAAGCTGGGAGATGGGGGAGGGAAGGAAAGAGAGAGAATGGTGTGTGTGGTTGTAGAAATTTTCAGATTAAGTAAGGCCCTTTTTTTTTGGGGGGGGGGGCTGGGGTGGCTGGGAACAGCAAATTTGGGGACACATTGCTATGCATGCTTGTCCATAAATATCGACGGATCTCAAAGGCCGTGATCAAGCCACATATTTCCCCTGAAGAGTTTAGGCAAATAATTTTGATTCGCATAAGGTTAGTAACTTCAGTTCAGTTCTGTTAACACTGCTGCGAAGGAAAAAGAGGTGTAGGGTAGGGAGGGTGTTGTAAAGACCCCAGAAGAGTCTCCAAATAAGCCCAGTTCCCTAGTATATAAGCACTAACTCGACAAAAGAAAGTAGAAGTCAAAGTCAACGATACAACTGGAACTCAAAAGGACCCTTTTTAAAAAAACGCTGGCCTTGGGGGAGGGAGGGAGGGGATGTTTCACCGCAGCAATGGGTCTGCATTGGTGTACTCCTACAATAGAGAAATACATCCGGTGGACTTCCGAGACAGCAGCTTGGCCTCGTGTTGCCTTCTTCACCTGCCCAAGCCCGCACTAACCTAGCTCGACAGACATTTAGCGCTTACTTCCCCTGCGCTTCGAAAGTCCTTGTCAATGTAAATATTACTTTAGTCGCCCCTGATAGGAGCGCGCCAAAACCACCCTACGCAAAACTCCACATTAAAAAAAAAAAAAAAAGAAGAAGTAACGAGTGTATAATTTTTGTAACAAAAATACGTTTGCTGAGTTCCAATGGGTCATAAAACTATAGTGTCTAAAAAACCCCAAATAAAAAAAAAAAAAAAAAGAAGAAGTAACGAGTGTATAATTTTTGTAACAAAAATACGTTTGCTGAGTTCCAATGGGTCATAAAACTATAGTGTCTATAGTGAATCAACAACTACCGACCAAAAATGCCCCGTTGTAATACAAACAGCACATTAAGACCAGAGTAACCAGGTCGGGTCCAGGCAATGTGTCGTTTGCTATCCACAGTTAAGGTATCTACTTCCGGTGATGCAACAACAAGGGCCCGTACGAAGACATTCTGGGACCCCTGACCCAATCAGCAAAGAGACTCGAGTCTGTGAAATGGTGACAGCAAGATACGGAAGCTTCTTGGGGCCCTTGCCCGGGCCCCTTGAGCCTCGTGAGGTTTGAGCACGTTGTCCACCTTACCCAATGGTCAATGCGGCCCAGGTTCGCGGTGGTTTACGAGAAGCCTCTTATGCTAATTTATTATCACGTGCATCGGGGACCCTTCAAAACACAACGAGAGCGGGGGGTGGGAGAGTGGTTAATCCGATATGATATCCAAAGCTGGATTTATTATTCCATATCGATCTTAACTATCATGTCCCTGTGTAAGAGCATTGCGATTGTGTGTCAATGGTAGAGAAGAAAAAGAGATCTATAGATTTATTTTAATTTTTTTCTTTAAAAGGGGGGGAAATACTGAAAATTATAAAAACGAAACAAAACCAGACACGGAAGTAAATTACCCCCCCCCCCCACACACACCAAAACCCCTTACACATTTTAGCACCACGTGCTTTTCTCTAAGTGCGTCTGCTTCCTATGAAATATCTTATCGCACCGAATAAATATTAGTTTCCTTCTCTGCAACACACTTTTTATGTAGACAAGAATGATTGTGAAATTGTGAGATTCGTGATTCTGACTGGGACACCTTGCTAAAGACTGCTGTCGGCTGGAACAGCCTTTCCCGCCGACTTCGTGGCTCTAAAAATAGTGAAAACGTCTTGAGTTTAATAACCGTACATACACTGAAACGTGGCACGACGTGTTTAGAACAGAGCCACGGACACAGACAAAAGTTCATACCTATAATGAACCAAGGCGTGGTTCCCCCAGAGGTCATTAATTTATTCCATCGTTTCTACTCGGTGACCTCCTTTTGTCAGGGCGATTTATTTTCCCTCCTTCGTTGTTATAATATACCTTCGACTTAAAACTCTGCCAGAATTCAAGCGCAGCAAAGATTTTAAGAGATATGGCCCACGGCAAGACGACCGCAATCATTGGGGATACATCAGAGCTTTTAAACCAGCTCATTGTTAAGTTAAAGCTCGCTCCATCTGTTGAAGCGTTATATCAGGCCTCAGCGGCCGCCTCACTGACTTTGACTGAGCCCTCCAAGAAGATGGCTACACATTCTTTGCAAACCTTCCAACACCGACCGTAACCTTTATAACAGAAGTAGCTCCGGGAACCCTGACGAGTCCGCTGGCACCTGAGAGCCACTGGAAGTGAAACCTTCCGAACTTGAAAGCCCGGGGGTCTAATTAAAATGGACCCACCCCCCTAACCCCTTCCTTTACGTGACCCCCGGCTGCTCACCAGGACCATCTTTGGTACCACCGAGCCATCAGCGGCGCTTCTCCGGCGCCCGGTAGCAATGTGACAATCACTGGCCATTTCAGGGCGTAGGTAAGTGTGCTCGTAAAAATAGATCAGCTCGCGACAAGGTAACTCGAACTTAGGGGCTTTTACGACTCACCACCTTTTGTTTCGGGGTATGAGGTGTTCTTTAAGGGCGGTGGTGCCTTCCAACTGTAATACCACACAATCAAACACATACCTTCTTTGATGAACTCTAACCTTTTTTTTTTTTACGCGCGCCTTTCGATTACACAAAGCGACTAAAACGAGGATTATGACCAAATAAACCGAGCGCCCATCGAATTAGGCGCTCTGTAACGTAAATGTACATTCTGTCTGGTGATTCCAAAGTCCAAAGAGCTTGTACTTTGACACTATCGAAATGTTGACGTTTCATTACTCACATTACCAATCGGTTGAATTTGAACCCGGTATCCTAATATGGTTTTAATGGGCTGGTACATCCTATGCGTCCTTCGGGTGGGTGACACATTTTGTAAGGAAAAATAAAACGACTTTTTTGAAAAATAAAAATACTTTTTTTTTTAAAGTATTGTCTCCACACATTATATAACTGACCCCACTTGCTACACTGTCCACGATTCCCCAAACATGTCACAATATATAAATCTCTTACCACTTACCACACAATATATCCTTTCCTCACGTCTCCAAAACGAAATCCATAAACGCCCCCCCCCCAACCCAACTTCTACACACAAACCCATAACATATACGGTTAACTTATCAACGTTACATAACCCTCAAGTAGAATACCGCGACACCCTTCAACTGTTAGTGTTGGAAAACAGAATGCTGGGGGACGAGACATAACGGCATGCGTCAAGACACAGGACAGAGATTACATGCACGGTTAGTGTTAGACATGCTCTGCTGAAACCCTTAGTCCAGGTGACCTCCTTCTGGGAGAGAGGAGAAAAAGTGAGGTAGGTTAGGGCGGCCCTCGACAAAAAAAAAAAGGGGGGGGGGGGTAAAGAAGAGATGGACACACAGATAATTATGAGAAATCATCTGAGTATATCTTCAATTTTTTATATTTTTTTTAGATTTAAATGTAGGTATAGCAGGGTTTCATAACCCGTGGATACAAGGTGGCATTTCAGGATGGCCAAGAAATGGCCATTTAAGAACAGAAAACCCGACTGATTCTTAAGTAATGACATAGAGGGTCTTTTCTTCACTAAAATTCTATTGTAAGTAATGAGTTTCGTTTCCTAAGCTCTACAGTTCTCATTATAATTCAATTAACAGACAAGATTTTGTTTTCCCTATTCTCGAATGTATTGTTTCTTTTGTAAGGGGTGCGAGAGTCAGTCAAACAATGTTTAGGGGGGTGCGAGACTAATAAAATAATTCGTAAAAGGGGGGGGGGGTGCAGATGACATAAGAGGTTGGGAAACACTGAGCTGTTCTAAGCGATTGCCCTACAAAGCTCTCTTTTTTTTTTTCTTTTTTCTTTACGCGCGAAAATGTCGAATTAACTAACATGACACCAAAATATTCACGGAAGTTCAACTATATTGCGCATCTTAATGGACTTGAGACGCTAGGATTTCCCTGCCTAGTTGTGTGCATGTTTTTTGTTTGTTTTTTTTAAAAGGGGGTGGGGGGTGGGGTGGAGTGGGGGCTATGAACGGGACAACAATAGCTTTAGAGATCCAGTTACTTAAGAAGAGATCCAGTTACTTAAGAAGAGATTCAGTTACTTAAGATGAGATCCAGTTACTTAAAAAAGAGAAGTGGGTAAAGGCGAGGACCAGGGCAATAAACCTACCCGTGCCCAGGAATGACCCACATTTTTCTATCAGACACAAAAAATGCGGACAATCTCCTATGTTTCTTTTTAAACGAGATGTGTGTCCCCTACCCCGTCGTTAGCTATTGATGGGTAGTATCGAATATAAAACGTGCATCTACCAGACTGTACTTCTGGTAAAGTGTTGAGTTGTTCTGCGGTATCGTCCATCACGCGTATATCGACAAGAATATAGTGAGCCACTAAGGCGATAATGGGAGAAGAAAGTCTCAACGCCAGGAATGAAGAAATTTCAGAGAGAGAGAGAGAGAGGGAGAGGAGAGTATCTTTGACGGGAGTGACAACGGTCCACCGCAGACATGTAACGGAGATCTTAACGACAAATAAATGTTTGAACAAGATTAAAAACAATCAAAACTCAGACTTCGCTCGGACACATAACAAAACAAGACAAGGCTCTGCTAAAAGTAATCTTGGATGTACCAAATAAGACAATTGGTCTGGTAAGAATAATCTTGGACATGACAAAATAAGACAATGGTCTGGTAAGAATAATCTTGGGCAAAAACAAAACAAGACAATGCTCTGCTAAGAATAATCTTGGATGTACCAAATAAGACCGTTTGCCTACTAAGAATAATCTTGGATGTCCCAAATAAGACAATGCTCTGCTAAGAATAATCTTGGATGTACCAAATAAGACCGTTTGCCTACTAAGAATAATCTTGGATGTCCCAAATAAGACAATGGTCTGGTAAGAATAATATTGGACATAACAAAATAAGACAACGGTCTGCTACACAGGGTGGCACCGAGGACAATGTTCTCGCGGGGGGGGCAAAAGTCGCGTCCGGTATTAAGAAGACGCCATCTAAGCCGACGGTGGTACGGTCATCCTGAAGTGGACCGCGTGAACTCTCACTGGCCAGGTCAGCTCTCGGTGACCAGTCATGCCCACTTGTATCTCTATGTCTATGGTCGTGCCTGGCGCTTTGTCGCCCATGTTCAGACACCATTATTGCAAGCGACAACAACAAGAACCTACGTTCCCCTGAAGGCCCTCGTCCCAATTCGGTCCTCTACTCATGACACCGACCAAAGAATCAATGTATTTTTGTCTTCTTTCTTCGTCTACACTTACCACCCCCCCCCCCCCCCCCCCAGAGTGTAGATTTCCATACTTTTCCGTTAAAAAATTCATATTTTTTTTCAACAACAGGCCCGCCAGGATAAAAATGTAAGATAAATCAATGCCGAATAGTTGAGGTCAGCCGATGGCAATCTATATCTACTCCCACCCTCACCCCTACATTAGCCTACATCCATTCCAACCTAGCATGGTGCTTATACCAAACATCCGATTGAATGAGTAGTAATGGTATTTCAGATATAACTATGTTAATGTTACATCTTCATAAATAAATGAAGAATGTCTATTCACTAATATATTAAAATTATAAATAAAGTATAAATAATAAGTAGCCTACCGTATTCACCAATAAATGTAGTGTATTTCTTCACTAATAATTTAAATCCATTTCTTCAATTGAATACAAACTCTATAATTTCGGATTGCATAACTTATCCTCCAGCCCACCCACACGTTCTTCTATGGACAACATAAATGGACGACCTCAACCCCCCCCCCCCCCAAACGTGCGTGCCCCACCTACCGTATCACCAACACCCAACCAATCACCAATAAATGTAGTGTATTTCTTCACTAATAATTTTAATCCATTTCTTCAATTGAATACAAACTCTATAATTTCGGATTGCATAACTTATCCCCCAGCCCCCCCACACGTTCTTCTATGGACAACATAAATGGACGACCTCAACCCCCCCCCCCACCCAAATGTGCGTGCCCCACCTAGCGTATCACCAAGACCGAACCAGGCGATTAGCCAAAGGGAGACAACAAGCGACCCAGTTGACGCTAAGCCTAAGCGGAGAACGACTTGACATTTACGCCAACGAGAGCACAAGTGACATTGTTTCTCCCTCCGAGCCAATCACGGCAACACCACTAGAGCTCAGAGGAGTTACTTTTGATTTATTCGCCAACAATTCTAGTAGGTTTGGTGGCCATTTCCCCGGGGAAAACACTCGGATTTGGCGAGGTTGTCTAGAGGGGGGAGGGAACTGCGTAATTGTTGTCGCTAGCTTATTTCATAGCACAATACAGGGACTTGGGAAAATGTAAACTGTTAGGAAAGACCATGTCACATTTCTGGAGCAAGTGGATTATCCCACAATATATATTATATTCATAGGCAGAAATAGAATGTCTATTGATAAGGCAAGTCTTTAAAAAGTCTTAACCAGAGGTTCTCAACTTTCCTAATGCCGCGACCCTTTAAAAGAGCTCATCCTGTTGTGGCGACCCCCAGCCACAAAAAATTTTTGTTTCTCCTTTTAATTGTAGAGCGTTTGTGTTTTCAGTTGGTCTTAGGCGACCCCTGGAAAAGGGTTGTGCAATCCCCAAAGGGGTCGCGACCCACAGGTTGAGAACCGCTGGTCTAAACCTCACAACACCAGGAGTAGCAAGATGCACTGGCTATAGAAATAGAACATAGTGATATTATACATGCCCCAAGCACTTCATAACTGAGATTAAGGTCATGGGTTGATTCAAGAGCAGATTTAAACATTTTTTTTTTTTCTGGACAGCTCAAGTGGCTGTCACTTAAAATACTTAAGAACTTTCTACACATCATACACACAGAAAAAAAAATATGAACATATCCTTTGAAAGTACATCCTGACAATCTTTGAAGTCATTTTTATTTTACTCAATTCCTGATTCTTGAGGATCAGGTTGAAACAATTTCAGAGTATTTGAAAATTAAATTTGCATGCGCATTTGAATAATTTACAAGAAAAATCTTTCAATCTCATGCACTTTGTCCCAGAATGTGCAAATGAGCTCACTGAGCAGCAAGTAAAGCAATCACCACATTTCATAGGGTAACATTTCCAAAAGTGTCAACTTATGACATCCTTTAGCAAAAAATTATGACTTTAAACAATGTAACCATAAAAAACATTTAAACTTATCAGAAATTTTGTTATTTCAAGTTGTTTTCCATAAGAATTGGATATAATTTTTTACCTATATACTATATATAATATTTTTTATTTTTAAAATCATTTATTTGTTTCTATCTAGAACTTTCTGCATTTAAATTTTGTCTTTTTATTTTCTAAAAGAAAACTTAACATTTTTTACCAGGTGCATATGTTTTATATATCTGTAAAGATTTATAAGTAAAAGTCCCTAAATTTAGTTCAGAGGAAATTTGCTTGCCATTAATTCAAGTAAAAATTTGATAATAAAAATTCAACAATGTGGAATTTTCACTTAAAACAGTTCATAAATAGTCATCAAATTTTACTGAACCTGGATGGTAACATCAGGAGTACAATCACAAGATAAATAATATTTATTTTTTTGCTCAATGAAATTTTTGGGCATTCAGATTTTTCATTGACATTGGTTACTTATTTACAAAAAGCTTACATAAACTCATTTGTCTACATTTAAAAAATTTCCTGAGGCCAAATGGTACCATATTATTTTCTGCCTCTATAGTCTATAGCCAATAGCAGTCAGTATTTTTTTTTTTTTTGTTTTAGTTTAATGAAAATAATTGTATCTGGTATTATCCAATTATCTACATAACCTTTGTAACTAGTCAGTAATAAATTTTCTAAAAGCAAAAGACACTTGAGCATTTCAATTATGACCACATTGACTTGGTCTTGGTGTTTCTAAATTAGTTTTAATTAAAATAATAGGGCCTAGCCTACAGTGGCTTCAAAATGATAAAGAGACTAATTTGAGCGATTTACTTTCTTAGAAGATGATTTGTAAGGAAAATGCATTTATTGTTGTGAGACAAAGATTGCTATCAATGAATAAAAATAATTTTGTAAAATATATAGGATAGCCTCCATAGTAATAGTAGTGTTTAATGACTGATAGTTTGTTTTTCTTTGGCTGCGGCTATTTGGACCCGGGATTCAAGAGTGAGAGGTTGGGTTTATTAAAAAATACGAAGTGTCTACACGTCCGGCGCGCCGGACGTGTAGTGCGCAAGATACACGTCCGGCGACTTGTCACGTGACCGCCGGACATGGCCGGACGGCTAGTAGTTTTTATAATTCCAAACGAAGTACGATTTAGTACATCTTGTCTGGTCTTGTGGTAGAGTGGTTGCTTGACGATAGGAATGTTTGAGGATCTATACCGGGGATAGGGTCGTTTTTTTTCTTCCCATTTTAATTAAAATATTTTGTATATATTTATATTATCATGTTCCTCAGCAACAGTAGTTTCATGAGAAGTTTTTAAATATTTTGTAGCAATTGAAATAATTTAAAATGAAATCTTTAACTTTTATTGGTTGCCACACTGGCCCCTAATTTATTTTATGGATTACTGGTACACAAAAAATAACAAACTAAACAAAAATGTTTACAAGCCACTTTCACTTAAGTTTCTTTTTCTATTATTTGCATTCAAGATACTCAGTACATTACTTGGTAGAGAAATAGATTTTAAAATTAACAATAGTTTTGAATTATTCGCAGTCACGTGACAAGGCTGACCGACACGATATCTCTCGCCACTTTGTTACGGCGGTCATGTGACTTGGTCGCCGGACACATAGTGCGGGAGATAGACGTCCGGCGCGCCGGACGTGTAGACACTGCCTAAAAATATTAAGAATATTATTATTGCTGGGTTTGTAAGACAAAACTTGGTATCAATTGAAAGATAATTGAATGCACTATAAGTTTATAATCTTATTTCTTCGGTTTAACTAAAATAAACTACCACAAATGACACCGGAATGGCATTTAGTCTAAAGGGACCCGGTGGGAATAGCAGCAATTTTTAAATTTGTAAGCGAGTGTGAGAAAATTGTGTGTGTAAATGTTCATTCATTTGATGATGATTAATATTATTGAATTTGAAACAGCATAACAAAATACAGTCAGGTTTTGAGGACCTAGGCTTTTATTTAATTGTCTTCAGGATGTGAATATATTTAAATGCCTTCTCAGGCCTTCTGCCTTTAGTATTTAGTCCTAGTTATAGTTCTAGCCTGGAGTCTACTCTTCCACTATGACTATGATTCTTTTCATTATTAATATGATAATAATAATACTGTTTTGTATTATTAATTATAGACCTAACTATGATATAGTTTTGCTTAGGCTTAAAACTTAAATAATATACTAACTTATTTATATTTTATTTACTATAAGTAGTGTATAGGTAGGCAGTTTTCAGTGATTCAGTGTCATTGAGTCAACTTTGAGTCGGTTAGATAAAAATTGAATTACCTCCGATTTCAGAAAAATCCTTTCTCCCAAAATCCAACTTCGTGTCTTCATCGACATCATCTCTACCATCTTCATAAATAAGTCTCATCTCTAGTTTTCAAAATTGTGTATTTAGGAAATAATATGCGAGAGATAAATTTTATAAACGTCCTTCTCTTCTCTGCTAGGGTCTTGTTTGCGTAGAAAATGGGGAAAACGCGTCACTCCCGGAAGTTTTTGTTGATTGGATAGCCTTTTGGTCACATGGTAAAGGGAAACCCCCCAACTGAGCGATCACAATATTTTCTCTTTTAGGGTGACTTATCACAACATTTTTTTTTTAAATAATAGTAATACCAGTATGTTAGAGATATACTAATTGAACTCACAAAGATAATAAATATTAAATAATTTTACTTAAAAGTTTGGTTGTTTTTTTTATTGGAAAATTTGCTATCATTTTATGTATCATATGACCTCAATACGAACCCTTTGAGAATCTTGTCACGGTGTGCGAACCACACAAATCAGAGCATGATAGTACTGTTTATCAATGAGCTAAGAATCGTGTGGTATTCAAGTGCTCACGCTATTGTTTATTGTGCATCGATGACAAACAGAGGTTGTTTTTTTTTCGTTTTTTTTTCATCTGGATTTATTTAATCGACCGCTGGCTGTAATACAAAAAAAAAAATGTAACGAAGTGGAAACCTATATAAGCAGGAAAACAGATAAATCGTTCAGGGTCTCCAATCCAGAAAAAAAAAAAAAAATTGAGGAAGGAAAAGTGGGGCGAGGCCAGTGGTCCAACAGTTTAACTTCCTAAATATTTTAATGTGCATTTTCAGAAACGATTTGGGTTCACCCCAAAATCAGATTACTATGTTCAAAAATCTAAATGTAGAGCATTATAGTAATATAAATACATTATTGCCCGAAGGCTACTTTATTTTTTTATTTTTTAATGTGTATTTAACCATGAAAACTCCTGTTATTGTGAGAGTTGGTATTCTAATGTTGGCATTGGTACTGATGGCGATCCCTGAGTGGTTTTTGTTATATTGATATTATTTTTTTTTTAACTTTGGTGCAGAAAGTCAACAATGCCCACATAGCACCAAGCTGGTTCTATTATCCGTGGAACACTCGGTGGTAGCAGGGGCGTAGGCATGTGTGGGAAGAGAGGACGGCACTTTATTTTCTTGTTAACAGTGGAAGGATTTTCAGCCAACTGCAGAGGTCTTTTTTTTGGGGGGGGGGGTGGAAGGAGAATGGCAAAAATATTGGTCCCCCCCCCCCCGGTTGACCCTAACCCTAGCTACGCCACTGGGGGGTGGTGTATTTCAGGGGGTTGGANGTTTTTTAATGGTTTGAGTAATATATAAGGGGTGAAACATTTTCATTTGTATTTGTTTGAAGTGTCACATGACTGCGTGTGACCTTTGACCGCCAACAGACCCGCTTCAACAGCAGGTGAACGAACGTTCTTAAAACGGTCTCTGACCCCCCCCCCGATTGCTTCAACACAAGACACCCCCCCCCCCAATTCACCGACACAACGTCACAAAATGGCCATGGTTTCAAAGCCGACTTTGCGTAGCTCCGGAGCTAAGGACCAACACTGTTATGGGTGTGAAAGTTGAACCCCAAACGCCCTTTTTTTTTCTAATATTTTTAAAATGTCCTACTAGCCCTACAAAATTTTATTTGCTACAGCATTTACGATGAACAAACCTCGAAAGAGCTGTGTGATGTGGTGCTTCAACGGTTCATAGTTAAACTCGATTCAGGCAGCATGCAGGCAGGGGCGTCTCTAATTTATGAGATAATAGGTCAAGAAGGACACCGCTCCGCCCCAAGTTTAAAAAAAAAAAATTAATAAATAAATTATTAAAACAATAAAACAAATTAATTAATTACTCATATCCACAACAACAAAAAAACAACAACAAAATGAAAACCCGATGCACTTAACTGAGTCGGAAAGGCAACGCAATTTCAGTAGTCCTATAGGCCAGGGGTTCTTAAATGGTTGGATAAAGGTATTGGAACAGAATAAATGCGAAATTAATTGAGTTATGGTAGTTGCCCTTTTCAATTGCTAGGCACCGACAACCCATGCACCAGTAAAAAATAAATGCTCAAACAAAATTCACCACAAAAACATCTGCTACAGTTCATTTAAGATGCTACTAAATGATAAATGTGATTTTTCTTGGGATTTTATTCACACCAACTCCCCCCTTCTCCGCTGGTGCTGCCTCCCACACCTAAAGGACAAGATGGTTAAGACCCGCTGCAAAAGGTTTAGAACCCCTGAAAGGCGACCATTACATGCAACAACCGACATTCCTGGCTACTGTGTGCAGTTTGTGGGTCAAAGGTCACTGAGGGCAAAGGGTCCAATATTCAAAAGCCCTATTGGTGGTAGCGGGGGCCCTAAGGAACCCCAGAGTCTTCATTTCATCATCTTCTGCTTTAGGTATTATTATTACTTTATGCCACCCCCCATCGCTTCTTAGCTGGCAGAGCGCCCACCCCCCCCAAACCATAAGGCTTTACTTCGTCATAGTAGTAATTTATGGCTTCGAACCAAGCTACAATTTCCTAAACAAAGCTGAATCCGGAAAATTACATCAAGGATTGCTGTGGACTAGTATAGACAAAAACACGGCGGTAGGAGGCAAGACACATAGAGAAATAAAGACTTGGTGAATCAAAAGTTTGACATAAGACATAGATATTTAATAAATCACATATGGCATATGTGATATAGAGAATTTAGTGGATCATAAATAACCCAGAGATATAGACATTTAGTGAATCCATATGACATTGTGACTTAGATAATTTAGTGGATCATGTGTGACACAGTGACATAGACATTTATTGCAGTAATGACATGGATATTTAGTGACATCACATGTGACACAGGACATTGAGTTTTAGTGAATCACATATGCCATAGAGAAATAAAGACAAGGTGAGTCCCATTTGACAGGGGCGTGGTGACATCACATATGACATAGTGATAGAGACTTGGTGAAATCACATATGATATGGAGACTGGTGACGACACATATGACTTAGAGACTTGGTGACATCACCTATTGACGAATGTTCCCTTTAAGCTGCGCGGCTGCGCGGCCGCGCAGCTATCTCACAGACGCCGCGCAGCAGTTTTGAGTATCCACGCAGCAAATTTCCATTGAAGTGTGTGTTTGTATTTGTTGGCTGTAAAATTTTGCACACAAAAAATCGATTCTGTAAAACTTTGCACACAAATGTATGATTTTGCTCACGAACAAGCAAACCTTAGAGGGAACACTGCCTATGACATGGGTATATAATTTAGAGACTAAAGGTGTAAGATAATAACAAAATTTGCTCACATACTTCCTGGATTTGATGACGAGATAATAATATACGGGTGCCGGGGGTGGGGGCAGCAGCTCCAACCTGCTGAATCCGCCGACGTGTACTGTAGGCCAACCTGTAACAGAGGTGACTTAGTCAGCAAATATATCGTAGAAAGAGTATTTCGGTTGACATACCTTCTGATAGCTCCACCAACCTGTGTAACATGTCTACCGTGCCGCGACACAAAATACAAGCTATCCAGAGAATTCAAACGGACAGGTTATCCGACAGGTCACGTGAGCTGCGTGACGGTCTATATAATTTAATACTTGTGTCAAAGACATATCAGTTAAGTTTTTTTTTTTGTTTTTTTTTTCTTTTTCAAATCAATATTTGAATAACCGAACATATCCGCAGGTTGTTGATAAGACCATGAGTAGGAAGTACCACTAAAACTGTGCTCCGTGGATCGGTGTCGGTCCAAGGTTTGAGGTCTTGGAAAATTTAATACGATCGATAAATGTGGGGTGGGGGTGGAGGGTGGAGGGGGGAATAATATTGATTATTTTTTTTTTTTTTTTTTTTTTTTTTTATTTTTTAATTTTAT
>CAXITT010000846.1:64337-103536 GCA_964033795.1 Lymnaea stagnalis
AATAAATTAATAACGTTTTTAAATAAAAAAAATAATTGACAAAACAAAAAGTGAAAATCAAAATTTAAAAAAAAAAAAAAAAACAAAAAAAAAAAAAAGGAATTCTGAGGATAATAATATGAAGACGATTTGGAATAGATGAGTCCTTGAGTTTTTGTAAAAAAAAAAACACCAAAAACAACATAGAACTCATTATCCATCTGTCTCTTGGGTGTGGTGGCTGAAGAGCTGACAGCCCATACCCTAGCCCCAGCCCCAGCCCCCTCAGGTAGTGACTAAGACGCTGACACCCTTGACTTTCAAAAGAAAAATAATAATAAAATAATAATCCTGCGGGATTGTGCTCTAGATTCTAGACGCAGGCCTAATGTGTGACATAAGCCAATTCCATGTTTGACTAACCTATTGAAAATACGTTCGAGAGTCCGTTCCAGGATGTAACCGTCTGTGGATTTATAGCACGTGACACTGGCTCATTTAGGAAGTAGTTTGGCCAGGTCTCTGCCAGGAACACACGTGGTTTCCCCGACTAGCAGGAATAGGGGGGGGGGGGGGGGGGGGGGGGGGAAAGCTTTGGCGCCTAAACGGTTCTGATTGGCTGCTTGTTGTATGAGTAGAGTGGATGAACATCGAATTGTGTCTTTAAGTTTGGTTGTTGGTTATCGTGCACGCATTTGAAAAAAACAAGCTTTGTGTCTGGTTACCGCGGTATGTCGTTCAATTGTGAACGATAACAAATCTTACCTTAGTCCAAGGTCGGCAATCTTTTGATGTGAAAAAAGGGGGGGGGGGGCATTTTAAAAACAGACTATATGATTTTATTACATCTGCTAAGAAAATATTTCAAAAGCCGCATGTGTTACAGATATAAAATAATGCCTTCATGAAAGTGGACCCAGAGTCGTCGTTTGCGACCACTGTACTCTAAACTCATCATCTCCTCACTCACTGCATATAGTTTGTTTAAAGTCAAAGATAAGACAAGCATGAAATCCGGTTCAAAGTGGGGGGGGGGGGGGGGGGGGGGGGGGGTCCCGCTCCGGTGGCGGCACATTTATTCTTTATATGGAGGCGGGGCATTTCTTTTTTCGTGGAAGGGGTTGGCAAAATTTTCGCCCCACCCCGAATGGCACTAGACCTGGATACGCCACTGATGAAGACCATATTTAGAAAAAAAATACTTTTTGCACTTTTATAGCCGCGTTTAAAAATGAAGTGTACGAAATAAATATTTGGGTAGGCCAATATTTGTGACCAATATGTAAGTGTAAGCTAGTTAGACGCTGCCACAGTTTAACAATAGTCCACGAAGTAAGTGAATGCAACTCACCAATATGATGTTAAAGCTAATATTACTTTTCTTGAAGCCAGCTCTGCTGTTGATTTTGTTATTTAATCGGCTCGTACATTTTTGTTTACAAAAATACTTGTGAGCACCCTCACCGAAGGTTTCGCCCCTAAAAAATCAAATACAAATTCCCGCAATACTCTTGTGTACAGGTGCGCATGATCTGGTGCGTAAAAAAAAATTAAAACATCTGCCGTGGAAGTATGAATCTTTTCAATAGTGTTACAGAAGCACCCGGGTGGATGAGACTCGTTAACCTTGGTCGGCAACTCATCTAAGAGAGGGAAACTCTGAATTCAAAACCGGAGTTGGAGTCCCGTAAGGCGCATACAGTTTAGTACAATGACAATTCCTGCAACCGTACCCATCCCTGGTCGTCTTGACGCAGAGTATGCCACTGGATATGGTGGGCCCGGACGAGAGAGTAAGATTGACACCGCGCAACTCTTCCTCACTTTAAACAAAAGTCACCCGCGCAAGTCATCAGTCACCGGACGACTCGATGGTCCCCGTCGATCCTCGACGGACGAACAACGAACGAGTAACACCTAAACAATTGAGCAGGCCTGTCCTAAGGCATACGCTGAATACGCATCTGCGTAGGGCCCCGAACGTGAGGGGGCCCCCGTGAGGCGCCCTCGATCCCCCGGTATTTTTTTTAAACTGGCACTGCAGCCGTCTCTGTCACTAACGTTACCTTCCTCATCCTGAAATTCATCATTCTGAGTTGAATTCGGAGGCAGGGGAAGGGAAGCAGCAGGGGGAGGTTTGGTGGTGGCAGACAGGAAATGGGGGCTTGGCCGTGGGAATGGGAAAGAGGAAACATTGATGAAGGCAGAATGGAGGTGCCGCAATGGTGGGTCATGTTTTATCCTCAGCTCGAGGGAGCTCCACCCCCGGACCCCCCCCCCTTCCGGGGCCCCCAACCTACGCTCCATGCTTAGGGCCCTTAAACTCCTAAGAACGGCTCTGAATTGAGCTTCCAAATATGATTTAGCTACGTGCGACCAATCTTATATATTAACATGACCATGAGAGAAACGTATGTCTCTCTAAAAATATAAAGGAATTCAAATATTTATTTTGTTTGCATTCCAGCCCCTATAATTTTGTTTCCCCATTCCTTAACCACACCCGCCAACGCCTCCTGCCTGCCCGATGGAATTCGTTGTGCTGTCCGAATCGACCCGGGGAGGTTGGGGTGGAGATCAATTCATATCTCTTATATATATTTTGCTTCTGGTGTGGCTGCTTCCTTTTCACAACGGGCCATCCCCTGTATCAAAATTTTTTTTATTAGTAGTACGGAGTGGGGGAGGGGGGGAAGCTGCCAAGCAGCGAGCCTCGTGTGCAGGGGCGTCATTTCAGGTTTTTTTCGGGGTGGGTGGGGGCAAACCCAAAACTTGGTCGGCTTGTTTAGTTGTTTATTACTGGAAGTGCCACAGTAAAGTTACATTTAAATAAAACCTGAAATTTCAAGGGGGGGGGGGCGGGGGGCGATAATGCCCACCCTGCCCTACCCAAATGACATCCCTGGTCATGTGTGAAGGTTGAACTCAGATATAAAGGGTGTTTTGTTTTTCGGAGGCGACTATTATATTAGTCAATACAGAGCCATGGGTCTGGTGTAGGGCTGTCTGTCGGCATAGTGTTTAAAGGCCGTCAGGTATGGTGTAGAACTGTCTCAAGATATAGAAGAAGAAAACCCGGACCCAGAGTAAAAACAACAACAACTGCACCCAGTAAAGCACTAGTGTTATTATATTTGAGTACAGATATACCCTCACGACCGTCTACCGGCTCATCCCTCTAGAGTTCATTAACCTCTGACCTTTAACCTCGTCTTCAAATGATAACGTCAGGCACAATGGCTTGCCGGTGGATGGGGTCAACAGAAAACACACTCGTACTTGACCCGGTTGGCAGTCACCGGGTGACTCCTGTTGTGTGTTGAAATAAGACAACGGATGACCACCATCTGATGTCCTTTCAGGATGACCAACATCTAATGTCCTCTCAGGATGACCAATGTCCTCTCAGGATGAACACCATGTAATGTCCTCTCAGGATGACCAACATCTAATGTCCTCTCAGGATGACCAACATCTAATGTCCTCTCAGGATGACCAACATCTAATGGCCTTTCAGGATGACAAACATCTAATGTCCTTTCAGGATGACCACCATGTAATGTCCCTTCAAGATGACCACCATGTAATGTCCTCTCAGGATGACCAACATCTAATGTCCTCTCAGGATGACCAATGTCCTCTCAGGATGACCAACATCTAATGTCCTCTCAGGATGACCAACATCTAATGTCCTTTCAGGATGACCAACATCTAATGTCCTTTCAGGATGACCAACATCTAATGTCCTTTCAGGATGACCAACATCTAATGTCCCTTCAGGATGACCAACATCTAATGTCCTCTCAGGATGACCAACATCTAATGTCCTCTCAGGATGACCAACATCTAATGTCCTCTCAGGATGACCACCATGTAATGTCCTCTCAGGATGACAAACATCTAATGTCCTCTCAGGATGACCAATGTCCTCTCAGGATGACCAATGTCCTCTCAGGATGACCACCATCTAATGTCCTCTCAGGATGACCAACATCTAATGTCCTCTCAGGATGACCAACATCTAATATCCTCTCAGGATGACCAACATCTAATTTCCTTTCAGGATGAACTATATCAAATGTCCCTTCAGGATGACCAACATATAAAAGTCCCCTCAGTTCTAACACACAAAAGGTCCACACAAAGACAACCTTATAGGGTATCACAATATTTTTTATTCTTTTCAATAAGGTTATAAAAATAGCACTATTTCATGTCATCATTGAATCAAGTCAGCAGATACGAGACAACATCAACACATGCATGGTACCCCAACCTTCAGAGAATTTCAATCTACATTAAATTTACTGTGTATATGGCAAAATGATAATTTAAAAAGTCTCTGTTTAATCTTACAAACTTTATGAAATAGGAGATCCATCCACTGGTTGGTAAAAAAAAAATGTGTACATTCCTTCTCTCAAGTATTAGCACCATTGTTGTACACGTTATTTGTAAAAAATCAATTATTAATTAATAAAAAAAATAATAATGATTTATAATTAATAAAAAAAAAAATTATTAAAAAAAGAACCAAAAACATTTGGAATGTTGTTTTACAAAAAATATTTTTAAAGCTGGCATACATGACACATGGTAATAGATGGGTTTTAGAAATTGTACAAACGTTACACAAAATTTAAAAAAAATTAAAATTAGAAAACGAAAAGTAAATTACATCATGAAAATGAGGACAAAAGGTTTCCTCGGCTGCCCGCAACTGACTGTTTAATCACATCAGCAATAAAAGCTGCATTATCATTACATTCTTATTACATTAATAATAGTGAGGTATTTTTGATTTTAAAAAAAATTAAATTATTATCATCCAAATGTTACAATAATACAATAACATTCAAAGTTCCAAATAATACTATTTCAATAGCAATGTTACAGCTGTATTTTTTTCAACACACTAAAACTAATGCCTAAAATTCTGTTACATGTAGTAAAAAAAAGCAATATGAAAGCATTTCAGATGTGTCAGTGCAAGCAAAATTATTTCTTTTACATTAGATCATTTACAAAATATTAAAGGTGCTATTTTACTTATATCCACACATTCATTGCAGGTAACATCACCCCGCAACACTTTTAACATTGGTGTTTTATCCTTAAGGTCAAAATCTTTCAGCACACCTGTTAAACCACAATGTACCTATTATATGTATCTCATCAGAAACTTAGGCATAATCAACAGGTGAAAAATAGATTAAAATTTATGAAGGCAGTAATGTATTGTATGACCCTTGAACTTTGTTAACTGGATGACCTGAACACATTCCAGCAATAAATAATCTGATTCGTTTTTCAAAGCTTGGCCCACTAAGCATGAAGGAGGATGTGGTAACAATATAGGTGATATGGGGACATAAAGGTGTTTATGTGAACGTACAGTCAATATGGGAACATACATGTGACAGGAGAACAAACTGGTGATACAGCAATAGGAAATTGATATGGAAAGGGATAGAAGAACAAAAGTTTAAACAGCGTACATGTTGCTTTTCCCCCCAATTATCTCAGGACGATGTCCAACTCGATTGGTTTCTTGGCAATGAAGAATCCATCCACATGAATGTACTCAGCATCGTTGCCCAGCTGTGGCTCTGTCTTATCCGTCTGAACAAACCTCATCTTGGACAGCAGTTGACACAAGACGACCTGGGGATATAGAACAGTTGAGGCATGAGGTCAGACGGCATCACAAGAGACAATCTGAGGGTATAGAAGAATTGAGACATAGGTGACATAATATGACATAGGGGTCATCTAGGGACATCCACAATTTCAACTGAGGTTCATTGAGATCAGAAGACAAGACATGACATAAGATAACTTGTGATTATACAAAAATATTGAGGCATGCCAATCTGATATGTTAAACAGTAACTGTTTAAAGTTAAAACTTAACTACTTCATCCAATTTTAATATCAAATAGGAGAAGCATAAATAAGGGAACATTTGAAATAAGTTACGCACATAATTTTAAAGCTTCAAAAGACATTGGAAGATATGGAACCTCGAGGGTAAGCCGCGTCCCTAGTTTCACCATACTCTACCTCAGCGTTCCCCAAATCGTGTTCCACAGACCGGCATCGGTCCACAGGTCTACCATTGCCGTTCCACACAACATTAATATTTTGGGTCAGATAAATAGACACTATAATGGATCAATCCAAACATCTCCAACTGTCCCAAACTTAAGAGCTTGGGAAATGCTGCTCTAGCGCATCTCGAGGTCGCCGAATTGGCATCATTTTAAATGCTATACGGCTAGGGGTAGCAAACCAACATCGCACTCACATACAAGTGTGTTTGAATGACAGCTTATGAAAAGGGATTTTTCCACTCTCACCTTTAATTCCATCAGGGCCAACCGTTTGGCCACACACTGTCTTCGACCAAAACCAAATGGTAGAAATGAGATGGGATCGATCTCAGATTTCCTTTGAGGGGAAAACCTGTCGGGGTCAAATTTGAAAGGCTCTGGAAAATACTCGGGGTCTTTCACAATTTTGTAGATGGGGATGAAAATGGCCACACCTTTAGGTATTGTGACCCCGTTGTAGGTACGGGTCTCCTGAGCCCGTCTGGTCACATCAGGTGAGGGAGGGAACATACGGAGAGATTCATAGATGACCTATAGATAAAATAAGTTAATGAAAATATCTACTAAAAGGATGTGTGTATGTGTGTGCATGCTTATCAAACAGACCTCCACAATAAATTAAAAGTTACTTGAATATAAAAATGCTATTTTTTTATGTCTTGCTGTACAAAGGAAGGGTGTAAATGCTTATTTAGTGACTCATCATGAGCAACAGCAACAAAGACGTTTGGTCTGGAGAGTAATCTTAAAACTGAGGACTTCATCTGTATTAGACAGCGTTACCTCTTGTCCATTGCGAATTTTAAAAATTTTAAAACACGATAATCCTTAGTTCATACTGTTTATGCCATTAAACAAAATTTTTAATTTAATTCTGGATTTTAAAAATTATTATTACAAAATGCAAAAAAGTTGGTTCCAAGGTATTCAGAATGTTTTTTTCTCCCCAAACCATGAAAGGAATAATAGGTAATGAGATGATCAATGTCTGGTTTCATTTTTATTGCTGCTAGCTAGGTACTCTTATGGCTGCCAGATTAAAGACCCCTGGCGGGCCGGATTTGGCCAGAAGGCCGTAGTTTGAGGACCCCTGTTACACAGGGCGCAACCATAATCAAGCTACACTATTCTTTATTAATACTGAACGGATGTCTCACCTGTGTGGTGTATTCTAATTTTCCCAAATCCTCGTAGCTGGGTTGGACCTTACCCTGCAGAACCCCATCAATCTCTTCGATGACCTTATCCTGGACATCTGGATGTCTGGCCAAGAGGTAAAGGATAGAACTCAGGGCGGTAGACGTCGTCTCAAAGGCGGCCAGGATCAAAATGGCTGAATTTCCAATGACATATTTACGTGTGATCTTCCTGTCCGCAGCGGTGAGCTGACTGCCAGTCTTGTCATCCACCTCGGCTTCAAGCAACATGTCCAGCATGTCCAAGTGGGCTTTCTTTGCTTTGTCTAGGAGATGATAATATTATGCGCTGGTTTTAATTGTAGAACATGCCTCTTCATGCGAAGAAATATTTGAACTAAAAAAACTCAGGGTGAATTATTTCTCTTAAAGCTAGCACAGAAAGACATTACAAATTCTTTTGTTCCCCAGCCTGTACGAGTTTACAAGTGACGTGTGCTCCCACAGTGGTTCCCAAATCTGAAAGGTCACTGATGTCAATATTGTCAGCAATGGGGGTTCCATGATGGCTGATTTCTATACTAGAGAAATACTTCAGATGTACTGTGTTTAAATTGCTATAATTTTAAAATGTTGTCTAGGTTACAGTATGAATGTATTTATGTGCTCAAAAAAAATTTGCAAAATGTATTTAAAAAAACCATTTCCAATTATTTGGATCCATCAAAGAATATCTGATCTGATCTTATCTTATTTCATTGCTCATGAAAATACATAATATAAATAGAGTGTTTATTCAACAATTGAGGTTTTTTTTAATTCAGGGGGGGGAGAGGGGGCAAAGAGCTTGAGAACATTAGCAAATAAATATATTTAACAATATATCCACTTTAACTGGGAACATATCTTTTAAAAGCAACTAAATTGCAACATTTCCATTGAGAGTTAGAGATTCCAGAAACTCTTAATCAATATTTTAACATTTTAAAATTTGTCAAATGGTCTTCAGCGTATGGCAAAAAAACAAAACAGTGCACTTGAGGGCCCCCTGACCTTTACTTTGTGATGTTTCTCACTAAAGCTGAAAAACAAACGGACGAATCTGATCAAACAGTGAATAAAAATTATGAAAAAAAACTCACATCTTACCTGGCATATTCTTTTCTTTGATTTTTCTCTCAATGGCATCGTTAATTAAGCTGACAAAGTAGTTGTTTGTCTCCGGTAAGATTGCATCCACCTGCTCATTGAAGTATTTCAGACCAAAGTTCATTATTGGGGGGAAAAACTCTCCAATGGTCCTGCATTCAAAATAAAAAAAAAATTCTCAAAATCATTCATCAGACTGTTAAAATTATCCCAACAATCAATTCCATCACTACCAGATAGACAGAAGATATTTTTTGTAAAAGGAAGTAAATCATTCCAGAAATTTATGAAATAATGATTGGAAAATTTTCATTGTTAGATGAAATGGCGTAAATAACTTCATCATTGAAATCATCGTCATCATCATCCTGACCCTTATGCCATTTGGGCATGTGCACTTTGACCATGATGAAAAATTTACAGGTCGCCCTTAGTTGCCAAACACTAAAAATACAAGCAAATTTTTTTTATCTCACCAATCTCCCTTTAATTTACTTCTTAACAAATGCCACCCTAGCCTTAACATGATTAGTTACCTGAGAATGTCTTGCAGACGAGTTGCTGGGATACGTATGAAATTGCCGATATTATAAGCAAATTCACTTTTCTCCTCTGTCAAGGCCAGGGAGTCAATGCCGAAGCCGACCCTTGCAATAACATCAGATGTGTACCTGGCTGCAAAGGAAACAGTAAAAAAAAGTGTTTTATTTCCCATCCTGAAAATGGTAGTCCCCGCATTCTTTGTGAAGGATGAAAAACAAACATGATAAACATCACTGACTTTAAATAAAGCGGATGGAGATTTTATTTTTCAGGGTATTTTTAAATCGTACCAGGGACTTCAGGCATGACCAGAAAAATAGAGCAATGACAGGCAATCTCTCTTTGAGCTAGAATTGTTATCATTTTTAACAAATAATGTTCTAATTGACTTTTACAAATTTAAAAAGTAACAAACAGAAGGTGAGTAATACTCTAGGAGTCCTATAAATTACTGGTAATGATCAAGATGTAATACATGGTCAAAAGACGACTTAACTTGTTTCTTACTCAACTAAACAGCATAGTTTTAGGAGAGATACCTTTTTAAAGTGAAATGTTTGCAATCTTATAGTCACATTACTTCAAGATTACTTAAACAAATATCTTATGATTATACCACACGGAAAGGGGAAAAAAAAGACCTAAAATGTATATTGATTTTTAAAAAATCAAACATTTGAACATTGCAGGAAAATTGGCAGAGAATTTGTACTAATAATATTAACAAGCTCCTACCTTGCATAATTCACAATTATTTTATATTGGAAACCCTAAAGATTAATGTTGTATACGCAGAGCTAGGAAAATTATAATTAATGGTGAGCTGGAGAAAATTTAATTTACAAAAAAAAAAAAATTGTATTAGTATTGATACAGATTACTTGCTGGAATTCAGTTTTTTTTTTAAAACAGAAAAACAATATGTTGCTAATTTAAGTTACCGATCAGTGTTCTGTCAAGATAGTTATGCAAACATAAAAAAAAACCCAGCTGCATAAGTATTTACATGCAATAGCTTTTAATGGAATCAGTTTTCCTTCTTCCTTGTGTTTTAACATTAGGCTGACCAGTTGACCTGCACTTGTGTTCACATGGTGCAGCATTTGCTTTAGTTTCCCAGCTGTAAACATTGGTGACAACACATGCCTCGACCTTCTCCAGTGATCCCCGTTCAAGAAAAAAAGACCCTGGGAAAAAAAAAGAAACATCATTGCAGAATCATTATGGGTATAATAAAAAAAATCAATGTTAAGTAAATATAAAATTTCATTTGAAATGATTTATTATTTTACTATGGTCTGATACAAACAACCAAAAAGAACTTTCCATTTGTCTTTTCTTTTCATTAATTAATTTTTTTAAACAAATTGAATTTTTTTAAACTCTTAAGCCAGATGAGCAGTTCAGAAAATAAACTAAGTAATAAGTGCTGTTGAAAAGTATTTGATACAAACAACCAAAAATAACTTTCCATTTGTCTTTTCTTTTCATTAATTAATTTTTTTAAACAAATTGAATTTTTTTTAACTCTTAAGCCAGATGAGCAGTTCAGAAAATAAACTAAGTAATAAGTGCTGTTGAAAAATATTTTGCAAACCACACTTTGAAAATAATAGAGCAGAAGCTATATTTTCTTTATTTACAAAAATATAGTTTTGAAAAATATTTTTTTTAAACCTTGAAGAGAGCAGAAACTATATTTTGACTAACTTTTTAAAACAACAAAATAAAAATAAATTATACATCGTAATTTTAAACAAAATATTTTTGCTGTCAAGTTGCTACGCAAAGTAAACCCATTTTGGTTAAACTTCAATTAAAGTCAGGGATCAGAACTTTCTTTGGCAGAATAAATAAGTCTATCAAAACAAATTAATTTTTAAAATTTTAAAAAGTAATATAATATTCTTTTTATAGTTAAGTTTGCTTATATACACTAAAGTTTAGTCAAAATTTAAAAAAACTACAAAAAAAGAACAAATCATTGCAATCTTTCAATTGTTATCAAATAAAGCATTCATATTTAGACAAATAGAACTTTTATTCAATGATGCTTTAAATAGACCTGGAATTGCGAATTTAACTCCTGAAATTGACACAGAAGTGCTTAATGAAACTGAGGAACTTACCTCAAGAACAGCACTTTTTGAGGTGTTTCTACCAACCCTGTCAACAAAGTTGTCAAAATCTTTAATCATAATGTGTTCCAACAGCCTTGAATCAAATGTGACCAGAGTGGGATATCTTGGGAACATCCCATATATTCCATATGTTTTTCCGTACTTTCCTCTCCACTCATCGAGCATCTTTGATAGGCCATGTTTCTTTAATTCTGGTATGTGGTTTATTATTGGCCATGGAGCAGGGCCCGGGATGCCAACTGATTTAAATACACCAACATAACTTGTGGCATACAAATAAAAGGCAGTAAGTAGACCAATGAGCAGAAGAAGCAAAATAGAAATATCGTCTAAGAAGGAAATGAACATCTGTGGGAGAAAAAGGTGATAAACTAAATTTGAAATGGTCGTCAACTAACAAGACTTATCCTTAATTATTATCTTAATGAATGAGAATAAAACATATTCTATTGTTTACATAAAAATAATTCCATTTCAAATGTCCATTTTCTTTCTCGTCTATTCTACAATGAATATTAATATGCCAAGGTCTGGACTGGTGGTAAATATTGAACGATTGCAATATAAATAATATCCCCCAAAAATCAGTGTTAAAAATATAATTTAAGATTTTAAAATAAAGACAATAATGAATGTGACTAAATTTTAATTTTGCTTGTTTGTGGTAACAATAAGTTTTGATGTATGCCTAACAGCTAACTAAGTGTTGTGAAGGAAAAAATGCTTTCATTTTTTAAATTTTTATCCTAGAGACCATAATAATGAATAATGAATTATAATGCCCAGTATCATGCAATTGCATTTAATATAAAACTAACAACTAATTTTTCCTACAATATAATTAAATAATGTGGTCATGCTACAAAAATATTTAAATTATAGCCTCAGGCCCAGGCCTCAGCCTGTTAAAGTAAAGCCTATTTATTAATACTCACTCTGACTTTGCCGTTTAATGATAGTGGCGTTAAGTTATGGCAACTTGAAACAAATCAAAATGAATGCAGTCTCCCACTTGTCAGTCTGCAAAAGTAATTGTCATTGTGATGTAACTGTAACTATGTATATGAATATATATATTCAATATTTTTATTTTTTTGTTGCATAGTATAGGCATAGGCCTACTTTTGAAGATGGTGATAGTAATAGTAGTAGTAGTAGTTACTAGTAGTAGGCTAGTAGGCCTATTTTATGTTTTATTAGTATTATTATATTATAATAATAAATTATATGTTTTTTATATTAATTTAGATTATAGAATATTATAATATTAGACATATTGAATTATTTATTCAATTTATAGTCCACTACAGTTAGAGTCTATTATAAGTATTATAATATTATATACTAGACTACTATATTGACAATATAGACGACTATATGGAGTATGGTCTATACTGTCTATACACTATACAGACTATGACTATACTGTACTGACTGTACTGATATTACTATTATTATACTATACTATACAGTTATAGACAGTAGTTTTAGTTATATACTCATATAGACTACTGACTATTGTATTTTAATAGTAGGGTAGGGTAAATTTAAAAAAAAAAATAATTATAAACTGAACTTTATAACATATACTATATTTAAGACTATACGATCATTATATACTTAACTACAAGAACCAGGCAGGATTTTATATTCGTATCTGACAGCCACCTTATTCTATGTAGGCCCCCGTGCCTACATAAAACGAAATCTACTATACATACGGAACGCCTGGTTGAGTTACAATAATAATTAAAACTGGAATTTTTATAATTATTGTTAGCAAAGACATACAAATATTGCTTTACCCGAAAGTGTACTGATTACGCTAAAACTGGGTGGAATAATATAACTTGTGCCTTATATTTTGATTTTTAAGTAGAACTGGATTGAAACAGCGAGGGTTGCACCATCAATACGCAACATAACTTCACAAGCTGTCCAAAATATAGGTCAGCGTTTCTCAGACTTTTAAGTTTGGCGGACCTGCGGACACGTTTTAAAATTGCATCAGGGATCGATGTCAGATTTATTAATTACAATTTATTCTTTTTCGACCATAAATATTCATGGTGTGCAGACCGGCAGCGTAAGGTTCGCAGACCGGGCGCCGGTCGGTGGACCAACATTTGAGAAACACTGATCTAGGTCATCACTCAGCAGTTACTGCTACCCCCTGAAATGTTCACTACGTCGACTTACAATAAATTAAGTTTAACTCAAATCGCATAAATAAAATCCTCAACTATAATCCATGGCACTATCAGCTTTTGTAGAATATGGCGGACGATCACAAAGAAATGGGTTGTTGGGACTTAGGAAAAGGTGGAATGGAGGAGTGTCCCATTAAAAAAAAAAAGTTGTAGCTTTAACTTTAAATTAGGAGCGCCAGTGGCGTAACTAAATCAGCAACTTTATGTACACGGGCGCCCACTTTAAAGGCACTGTAAACCTGATTGTCATAACATTTCTTTGTTGAGCCCATATCATTTGATAGCTTAAAGATGAATCAACAACGACAACACGCCTCTGCCTCTAGACTCTCACATTATTTTCACAATTTCGTTTTGGGGCACTTCTTCTATGCAACTATATTAACACGGTCATCCACTTCCATTTGCTTTGCATGTTTATTTTCTATGCTGAGAATGTCTGTCTTCCAACATGGCACCACGTAGATAGTTGTTGCTGAGCTTAGGCCAATCTTTGAGAACGACCTCTTGCTGTTGCCACAGTTACGGTTTAAATGAGGAAGATAAGATATGCTCAATAACACACGGCGCGTGCTGTTTTTTAAAAAAAAATTTTTTTTTTAAGTTACACATTTATTTATTTACAAAAATAAATTAACAGCAGTGCGATTGAAACGTTTTGACCAGCAATTATTAATTAATATTTTTTTAGGAACTTCAAAGAAAGAGACTGAAATTCTTTTAAAATGTGAATTGTACACGCTTCTCACATACAGTGACAGCGAAGTGACTTAATGCAAACTCTATTATTTGGGTTTAGTTTTTTAAAAAGTGTTTCAGGTTTGTCAAAATATTTTACTTGCTTGAAAATTTTAATTAAAAGAACTACCTAAATTAAAAGACTGAATCAGTTGTTTGCTTGAGTTTTTTTTTTTTTTTGGGAGTGTTCCCCCAGAAGTAGTAAGTAGTGCAATACTGAGGTAGTCACTCCCAATTCCTCCATTGCGGGTCTCTTGACCCCTTCTGGTCTCTTGGCTTTACACTCTATACCTGTAACAGGGATTGTCTCGACCCCGGCCAGACCATAGCGAGATAGATGGACTGCACTTTGATCTGAGCCAAAAGGCCGAGAAGCCTTTTGAGTTTCAGTTCAACTTTCTGCATATCGCATGGTATACCCGTTCGCGTACTTCCTATAAGTAGGGACGTGCGGACATACTGGAGAGCAGCTACGTCATTAACTGACCACTTTTTATGGTCGACTGCATCATCGGCTGAACAAACCCAGTAAAGCAGACAATACTTAGAGGCTCAAACTCGAATAAAAGTTAAAACCCTGGACCAAAACCCTGAAGACTTAGTGGTGTCCGTTCGCGTTTTGTCTCGGCTTTTTGAGATAAACTTTTATATTATAGGTTAAATAATTTTTGAGATATAATAAATACAAGCGGTTTGGACCTCCATGGATGAATGTTAAAACACTCTTAATTTCTTAATATTAAATTATACTCTAAAACACGGAGACTTAAGTATACCAAATATACATAATAAAAATACCCTTTCCGGCAAGATATAATTTATAACTAAATTTAGGATAAAAAAGTTACGTGATATCACATCACGAAACAGGAAATTGCCAGGAAGTTGTAATAGCTATCTGCCAAGAAAACTGAAATTGGAATTTTAGATAGACTAAATATCTATGTTTAGGCCGATCAAACAAGAAACGTTGTCTTTACTTTTAATCTGTTAATTATTCCTGGCCGGGCCCAGCAGCATGGCTGTAGCTGCTACACAGGTAAATACACCATTGATAAGGGACTACACAAAAAAAAAAAAAATAAAAAATTAGGCTTAAAATAAATTAATACTGTACTTTGGAGGGGGGCATTTAGAATGTTTTATTTCATATCCTCAATTTCAATTCGAGACAGCATTTTTTTTCAGACGCCTGCTTAGCAACGCTCTCATTTTTTCTATCAATAGCCCATTTAAATAGCATTAAAACGAAACCGAAATTATTTCGCGGTAAAAACATCATTGAGCGAATTTACAAAATTTTTTCTACATATTAACCAGTAGTGGCAACTTACCGGCTCTCAAGAAGTAAATAAGCTTAGCGACCCGGTAGTGGAATAAAAAATTAACAGAAAAAGTTGTAAATAAGCAGAGTGTTATGTTCCTAAAGATTATATACATTTATTATAACCAGTTCCTGGAAATTCGAGATGCCACCACAGCACTGAATTTTATTGACACCCCCTCCCATCACATACTTGCCACTTTGATCAGAAATCGAGGTCACTGCTTTCCCCCGAACGAAACTGGTGATTAGGGTTTGGGGAAAAGGCTCAGTGAGCTCCTCCCCAGAAAAAAATTGATAAATTCAAAACGGAGTGGCTGCAGTTACCCGAGTACCTATATCACCAAATGGCTATTCGGACTCAACTGGTTACGTGAGGTCTTAAAAATATATTTTCAGTTGGTCACGTGACGGTTATGACGAATACTTCCTGTTGGTTTTCCATCTTAGAGTTAGAGCTATTATTATTATTATCAATCGAAAAATGTGTCATATTTTGAAGATTTTCTTTTTAGCGTCGAAGAAACACGAACAATGTGACGTAAAGCTAAAAGCAAGTAAGAATACCTTTATGTTTATAATTTTATTGTATTTTTTAATTATATTTTAGATATAGTTCTATAATAATTAACATGATATCAGTCAAGATTCAAGATGAAAGTTGCTTTTTTTTTTTTTTTTTTTTTTGGGGGAAAATCGGCTACTCCCTTTTCTTTTTTTGTAAAGAAAAGTTTGGCTCTGCCTTATCTGTATTTGTAATGAAAAGTTTGGCTGCAGCTATTCGGAACCGGTATCAGAAGTGGATACTTCAATTTTAATTCACTGCAAAAATTATTATTGCAAATGTTCTTTTGAATAAAAAAAAATAATTCGGAGAGATCAGCCCGCGGCCGCCATCTTGGTTATCGTGACCCACGAACTTATGTGATAAATGTATCCCTAAACCTACCCTGAACCCTAAATGTATCCCTAAACCTAACATGAACCCTAAAATGTATCCCTAAACCTGATCAATCTGAATTAGCTTAAAAGCTTAAAATTAAAAAAAACTTTTAATTCAAAAATTATAAATACTTACTTCTTTAAAGGTCCTCCGCTACTGTAGTGGCCAAAATTGAACAATATCGTCTAAAATGGAGTTGAAGACTTAAAAACCATTTACTTAAACACGTTGATGCCACATGAACTCACAAACATACAAATCGAGCATGTGTCTGTGTGCGCCGTTGTGGCGCTTGTTTCTCTCTTTTGCAGATTTCCACAAACGTTCGATGCTTTGGGTATAGGCTATTGGCACCTGAGTTTGGATCCAAAAACTTAACAGAATGAATGACCGTTTGATGAGTCAATCCTGGAGTGGTGTCAATTGCATTATATGCTCTCCATTGATCTGACATGACTTGTGCCCAGTAGGATGTGTGCTGTGATTATCGGCATAAGTGTGATGTGTAGCTGCTGATCTATCTTGTACCGGTACATAAAACATGAAACACTCACTAATCTCCTGACAAATGCCTCCAGAGACCCATTGTTGTGGCAAAACTTGCCCGACATGATTTTTCTGCATGTAAACAGACTCGTCGATTTCAACTGAGAATAAACATGACTTACCGGTGTAAATTATGTGAATTTTTTGATGGATGATGCATGAATGGATCCTAACACATGTGTTTTGGGAAATAAGGCCCATTGAGGCCCTTTAGACACCCCTGGCACAGAGTTCTACTCCTTTTCCTGCCCTCGGGGTACTTTTCGGTTGCTTCAGACAGAGCGATCTTTTTCACCATTGTGCATCCAATTATGGTTTATTTGAGCTGGGTGTTACTGAGAAAGTTGCCTGCATACTTATCAGTTATTTTTATTATTCTCACTCACAAACATTTTAATGAAATATTGTGTAAAAATTAGCATAAGTACTCAAATGGGGTTCAAATGGGGTGCTTATCCCATGAGGCATATTTAAAGGCTCTGTTTTTTCTAAAAATTTATAGGGGTCATCTCTATCCAATTCAGAACACCTAATCAAAATCCAAGGATGCACAAAATTATCGTAAACATAATCATTTTGATTGTCTTCATTACTTTCCTGATTGTTTTCGTCAGTGTCAGATTCACTGCTAGACAGCCAGAGATCAAGAGGGTTGCGTCCCAAGAGGGTTAATGAAAAAGCTTTCGGGTGACCAGCTCTCCTACCATCAATGCTGCTAGTACATGAATTTCAAATATCCTAGTCCAGAGTTTCCCAAGCGTTTTGGGGTCACAGCACCGTTGCTGCACCCACGTCTTTTCAATTTTGCTCTAAGCCACATTCTTCGTGCACTGTAAAATAGCACTTTTTAAACAATCTAATCCATTTTTGAAACCTTTTACTTATACAAGAAGACATACCTCAATAACTTCACTTGACTCTATCAAAACAATATTTAATTGATACAGCATAGACGCTGCACAAAACCAACTGCTACTTTAATAAGTACAGAGTACCAAGTAGGTTGGAGAACTAGTGAAAATACCAACTTAATTATTAATTTTTTAACACTTCAGGTTGCAGCAGGACACAGTCTGGGAGCCTCTGTCCTAGTCAATTACATGCCATAATAAACACATATCTTTACATTTTCTCTTAACACCTAGCATCATCCTAATCCCCCTTGAAATAATAAATATTAGTATCTTGATCCTTTGAATGCACTTAATATAAAGATAAATCCAGCTAGTGCATGTAAAAAATATCAAAAGACTGTATTGGAATGGTTAGTTTCACTGATTAGGTTAGGGTAAAGTCAGGCACATTCCTAATTTAGTTAAAATTAGATAAAAATCCCTAAAAAATCTAAATTTCCTTCTGACATATTGAGTGCGTTTTTGCTGTAAAAGAAATAATTAAAAAATGCAAAAGAGCTATTTAGATGGATTGCTTCTTATATTTAGATTCATCTGTTGCTATAGCATACATTTTTTTGGTTAAAATAATAGTAGTAATAATCAAGAGTTACATCTTGCAGGTTAGAATTATATTACCATTGATCTGTGACAAAAAATCTTATTTAAATTTTTAAAGATTCACTACTGTAATGCAGTTGTAGTTAAAATCTTGCACTGAGCTTGACGTGACCATTTTGAAGGTTTTCTTTTGTTCATTTAACACCACCTCCCTAATTCCAATAGTGGTTGGACTTTAACTATTTAATAGATTAAATAAACAAAGCTATTCAACTTTCCCTTAGAGAACCAGGAATTTTTTGTCGAAACACCCATGTAAACATGGCTGGTGTAAAAGCAATGATTACACCAAGTGTGTGATTAATTTTTTTGGTACTTTTTATGATGGTAACTTTCAGGTTAAAATTGTTCATAGGATATTGTCTTCATATTAATGCAAGCTTGCGATCTAATATAATAAAGTTTCTGTCTTCTACTAATTAATGTATTATTTTACTTCCAGGTTAAAGTTGTTTTCACAGAGATCACTTGAAGACCCCCATCACTGCCAGAATTCACAGCTGCTCTTATGATGAATGTGCAGGAGGAATCATGACATGCCAGGACAATGACTGGTCAACATTTTACTTCAGGTAAATCCAGTCCTTTTTATTCTACTTATTTTTCATTACCCATGCCACTAATTTAAAAAAAAAATTTTTGGTTTTATTTTTTTACATTTTAACTTGATGCTTGATTTATCACACTGGGTAATAATCTTGAGGTAACTTGCCATTATTGGGATCTTGGCAATTTATTCTCAATGGATCATAAGCCGACCACAATCTTAGTTTTGGTCAGGAAAACCCTGAAAAGTGTGTAATCTGCTTATTAGTGTACTCTTTCAGTTTTGGCTGGGAAGTTATTTTAAAGATTTTCATCGAAACCTTAAAAATAATTGCTTATTAAAAAGGCTTAACACTATTACACATTCAGTATTATCTATAACATCGAATCACTTCACTTTTCTACATATATATACTGTAACAACACTGAACAGAATCAGTCATATGCTCACACACAGACAGAATCTTATTGTTTTCTATAATAGAATCAATGTACCTGGTGAAAACCTCCTGTGACCGACTCAAAAGCCCACTTATACCATTGAAATATTTTTTGTATAAATAGGCCTTTGAATAGGGATCTACAGTACATGCTGAATTTTGATTTATAGCCACGTCTAGACTTAATTATGTGTTGATCATTCTTAAACATCATCCAAAAATTCAAATTAAATAATTATAATAATAAGTTTGCCGCTAAATGGGAGAAATAGAGATAGATAAACAGATCAATGTATTAACACTGATCATTAGTAGGGCCCTGGCCTGTTTCACCACATCCTTCCATTCAGACATCATCATCATAGGTGCTACAGCCCATCATAGGGGCCTGGTCTGCTCGTCTGCTCTACAACATCCTCCCTTTTAAGCTGATCCATGACTTTACACTTCCAGGTGATTTAGTCCTTTACAACTCAATTCATATCAGTCTTGGTCGACTGATGAGCCATTAACCCCCTAGGCTTCGGTCTGTAGATCACTTTTGCTGCTCTACAATCTAATATCCTCTCAAGGTTTCTTGCCCAAAGCAGTCTGCACCTTTCTTTAAATTGCAGCAACTATGGATGATTCTGGTACTGAAAATTTTCATTAGGAAATTGCATCAGCCGGGCTGTCAAGCTAGTGCATTAACTCTTTATGCCCTCCCCAAAGCACACACACCCTCACCCCCCAAGCCTGAGTTATCGGGCTGGGAAGCGGAGCGTTGGAGATTTCCCTTTGCCAGGACAGCCCCAGCCCGCACTCACTCCATCGAGTACCAGTGGAGGTCACCCCAGCACAAGGACATCCGATAGGCCTGTGATGCTTCTCTCACAGCATCAGGAGTCGGGATGGTGTATTTACATCCTAAAATCTTACCCTGCCCATCCCTGGGAATGCCCGACGTCGTTGGATACAGATTTCTACAGTGGGTTTCTACCTTGAAACTAATTTACGAAGCAGCTGGGACGAAACGGTTGCCTAGGTACAACTACTTTAACTGCTATGTAAATAGAACCATTGGCATGAGTTGCCACTACCCACCTCATGCCTCGTATCCTTAAAGGGCAACATGTAATCATGCTCCATACCCTGTTTCTGCCGTTTTATTTCCAGCTGCAGATTTTCCACACCTGGTAGCCCTTTAAGTGCTTCCATTTTCGGCAGATACTTTGCACACTCTTTGTCTGCCAGCACAGGCTCACGCAATAACGTTGGTTTTGGTCCAAGTCTAGCGCTAGGGGGCAGCACCTCTTTAGCCAGGAAGCCACTACAAACTTGTCAACCAGAGCCCCAGGGGATATATATACCCATCCATCATTATCTAACACCGGACTGTATATTTTTCTGATGATTTTCCAGGTATTGAACAGGTTCTCTTCTTTTGTCTGGCTGTTTTGCATTACCACTGGTCTTATGATAATAAAAGTTGTGTATAGGGCCATCATAGTTTTCTTTGAGAGATTTCTGCTTCCTAGTTGTAGCTCGTGTAGGCCGAAATAAGAAGAATGGCCTGCTTTTATCCTTTCTTTCATCTCTGTCATTATTTCATCTGTCTCTCTCTGGTGTGCTTGTTTACTTTGATTTTGTCACCTGTGTGTCTGATACGTGACATTAACATACACTTTGTATTCGCTTCATTTACCTTTAGAGGTAACTCTTCTGATTCATGGAATGCTTAAATTATATCAATGCTGCTTCTCCCCGGTAAAGCTATGTTGTCTGCATATGCCAGGTACTGCACTGGTTGGGCTTTTTAAAGTTGGTTGAGATTCTGATATGTTGTTTGTGATAGTTCATCCTGTGCTCACATGTATGTTTCTCTGGAAGTTGTTTGTGATAGTTCATTTGGTGCGCACATGCATGTTTCTCATAACGCTTTCTAAAAGGATGTTAAGTAGGATACATGCCAGTGAGTGTCCTTGACTCAGTGGCCCGGATAAATATAAGTTCCTCAAGTACTCTTCCTGTACTTATAAACCAGATAAGTTTGTTAGAAACTCCAAGTTTCTATTGTGCACTTTGCAGATATTTCCTGTCTAAGCTGTTGTGTAGTCCACATATGGTTGGTGTATGTGGATGTTGTATTCTTAGCATTTCTTCTGGAGACATCTGGTGGTCAAAATATGATCTGTGGTGGGTCTATTCTGTCTGAATTCAAATTGATAGTCACCTAGAATATGTTCAGTAAACCTTTTCAGTTTTCTTGCTATTAATGTGTTGATGATTTTGTAGGTTACATTAATTAGGAAGATTCCTCTGTAATTTGAGCGTTTTCCAGTTTAGATCCTCTCATGTGAATTGAGCGCAGTACCCCTTTTTATTTGACATTTCTCTTCTTCCTGCCAAATTCTTGATATGAAGCTCTATATTTGTCTATGCAGTTTGTTTTCACATAGTTTTATAAGTTCCACAGTGATAAGGTCGGTTCCTGGGGCATTATTATTTTTCATGGTAAAGATCACGCTTTTTGTTTCATAGTTTGTTGGCTGCCCAAAGGGTACAGTTCTTGTGGTAGTTTGTAATCCTCATTGGCTCCACCATAAGAGCCATTTAGCATCCCTTCAAATTGTTGCGCGCTTCTAGTACCTTTTCTGTGATCAGTTCCTTATCTATAATTATGATAGGATTCCTAATAAATGCTGCTAGTTGTGCTGTTTGCATAAATAAACAAATCCATGTCTTAATTGAAAGCTATTTTATTTTGTAAAAAAATGTGATAATTAAAACATTTTTATCTTCCCTTATTATAGTATAGGCTATATTTTAGAATGAAAACCTAAAAACATGTTAAAGTTTAGACTGTAGTGATTTGAAGAAGTATTTTACCGTTTGTGCTGGTCGTCACTGTCCATCATATACATTTGCCTTTGTAAAACATAATATAACACGGTATAGCTTAAATTTCTTTTAAAACTTTTTCACAGCACTGTATTTCCAAAAATCTTGTTTAATCTGGGCCTGGGTTGGGGGGGGGGGTGTTTAGCCAGCCTTAATAAACAACACTGACTATATTTTTTTAATGTTCTGAAAAGGGGATGCAGCGTAACAATGCATCTTTTTTCATGTTTGCTCAGTTCCTTTTATCTAACCTGATTGCTTCCTCTCCCCATTTTATTTAATATTTTTTTGCTTGTCTCGCTCTCTCTCTTGTTTTTCTATTTACCTGACAAAAGTTCTGATGATGTCTGAAATTTTCCATCTAATTTCTTGTAATACAGCAATAGACATTTAACCTTTTATTTTAGTTACTCTATTAGTTTGGCTAAGGCTCCTTCTCTAGCCAGGCTTATTAAATTCAGGATCACAGTCCTAATACGATGTCCATTAGTATCATTCCTGGTTCTTGTTTGTGGTTTGGATTTTGTAACATATTTTTACATGGCTGCGTTGTTAGCCCTCAACCATCTGGGGGCTGCTCCTTTAAGCTCTCTAGGTAGTGCCTTTGTTTTTGGATCCCCCCTCACTTCCAAGAAGATTGTATTTTAGTCCACCACTGGTATTTTATTTCCCTAGTAGTAGTAGCCATCATATGCTGTAGTTTTCCCTTATCTGCCACCTAGGAAGGCACTCGATGGAAGATAAATATGCACAAGAACTTACCCCACCTAATCATCTAGAAGGTTTGATGTCCTTCTAATGGAGGAGTTAAAAATGAAAGGTTCTTTTCAACTCGCTGCCCCTTGCAATGTAAATACATGCCTATCTCTGAGTTAATATGTCTCCCATAATCTTCAAACTGCACCAAGTTGGATGTCACCTTGTGATGTGTATGCATAATGTGGGGTGTGTACATAAGGTGGGTTGTAAGCCCCACATTGGAAAACAATTCCATTAACCAAAGAGATGTTGTAGAATAGATTAATTATGTAAGCCTACAATATTAGAATTCATCATAAAATCACCTTTCTCCTCTAACTTGTAAAATTAGTGTAAATCATTTACAATGCAAGTGAATAAAAAGCAAAAAATTAAGTATGGCATTCAACACAGATCCTCATTCATAATCATTCATTTTGAGCATGTTATAAAACTTAATTTACTGTAGTTCCTGCAGTTTATTAACTCTAAAAAAAACCAGCAGATTTTTCAATTTTTTTTATATTACAACTAACTATCAAAGCGTCTCATAGGTGTAATTTTGTAGCTAAAGTGCATGCTCTTATATTGATATTAGGTGATGCTCTTTAATTGATATTAGGTGTTTGTTCAAAATATACTTTCCAAAATTGATTTATTATTATTTTTAGGCAGAACAAAATATTTTTGAGTCGACAAAAACATAATATCACAGCTTTACAAAGAAGGAAAAAAAATATTGCTTCCAATTATATTAGTAAAATTGATATTTTATATTTTATTACCTTATATTCAATACTACTAATACTACAAGTATTCATTTTCAAAAGAATAGGCTCACTTTGTGGACAACGTATCGATCAAGGAAATAATGCCACATAAAGTCAAAATTATAATTTTAAAAATAATTTTCAAACATATGCATGTAATTATCACTTAAAAAATTATTCGTAAGAATTAAATTAGAATAAAAGCTAAGAAAAAGGTACATTTTAATAAGTTAATTTATTTTATATCAGAGATATCGATCAGATTATCTAATCTGTCATCCAGATGATGCATATACATTATTAAAACATAAAAATGTATCACAAACAAAGGATCTGATATATACTCTGACCCTTTTACCCTTGTTTTGGAAATGCAATTTAAAGTTTGTTTGTTATTGTCATGTTGCAGTGCATATGTAAGAATTTCAGACTTAAAAGTAACTGGTACATTGTCAAAGATAAGATAAGATTCTTTTATTGATCCAAACACATGGAAATGTTTTATGATTGCATTGTTCATTTCAGCCCATATATAAAACAATTTGAACACAAGACATTTGTAATAAATTTTTCACTAGCCGCCATTCAGTGAGTTCTCTTAGCTATATCAGGGACTTATTAGTTCTTATTAAGATTTGTGACTTAAGGGGGAGCACGCTGGTAAATTCGTACAGATTAGGGAACAAAAGAATTTTTGTATTTTTCAGTCCTTGCCCTGATGGAAAGAATTCGTACCAAAGGGGCCAATCCTAAGTATCTGTGATAAAGAGGGTGGGATGTATCATCCAAAATGTGTTTAATTTTACAATAACATCTTTCTTCAAATAGTTCTTCCAGTGAAAGATGTTTAGTTTGTGTTATGTTCCTAGCTTTCTTGATTAGTTGGTTTAAGTAGTGTTTAATATCAGACATTGAATTCCCACACCAGCAGGTAATACTGAAATTGAGTAGGCTTCCAATTGTTGAACTGTAGAATAAGTTAACGACTTGTTTGTTTACGCAGAAATTGTAGTTTTTTGAGGTAGAACAGTCTTTCTGAATTTCTTATACAGCATTTGGCCGTGCTCATGCCATGTTAGCTTATTATTGATGGTGACACCTAAGTACTTATATGCATCTTCTTTCTCTACACTTTGATTTTTTATGTTGAGATCTGTAATCTGGTGTTCCTCCCTCCTGAAATCAACAACATTTCCTTTGTTTTTGAGACATTCAGCGGGAGAAAATTTTTATCGCACCAATTGATAAAGCTTGTTACTAAGTTGTGGTATAAGCCTTCTCCTTCAGATATTAAGCCAAAGATGGTGGCATCATCAGCAAATTTTAAGATTGGAACGGTGTCGCTTGAGCTTTGAATATCATTGGTATATATTGTATACATACATACAGGGGAGAGAACGCAGCCTAAATGTCCTATGTTCATTAATTGCTACATTTTCATGATGCTGATACAGTTCTTTTTATTTTGCATTAAGGAAAATTAGAGTCTCCCACTTTTGCACAGCTTGTCTCCTTTATTTTCAGTATCAGAAACTTTTTGGAAACTCAGTATGGCCATGAATCTGTCCTTAGTCATATTTCATCAAATAAGGATTCCCCGGACCACAGTCTTGTAAAATAAGTACTTAAATAAGTACTGTATTCATAATAAATCCTCTTAGTTGATAAAACTCTTCAATGATGTTATACCAATTTTATAAAACAGAAAGTTTCTTTGGTTCATTGTCCTGCACATTGCATATGCAAAATATATGCAACCAAATTTGCAGTAAATTAGAGTTTGAAAAAGTCTATTTGCTTTTGAAATCTCCTTATATCTCTCTTGTTTAAACATTCATCAGTAAGCAGTATGCTTTTTATGTCTGGTCTAAATGCACAAATCCACTTTGAGCCCCACAGTCATTGTCATCATAATCATACTCATCGACATCTGCCCATCATAGATGCTGTCAAAATATATTTAAATTTAATTAATTTAGCTCAAACACAAAATTTACAATCTAAATAAAAAGACATCAAAATAGAAAACAATCTGCCTCAATTACTTTTAATTCAACTTTTCATTGAAAAGGGAACTCCGCTGATTGTCTACAAAATAATAGCCATGGATACAGCATTGTTTACATTTGACATTGGGCTAACTGAAAAATAATAATATAACAATCATTTTATAAATACACATTAGTTTAAGTTAAAACAAATAAATAATGCATTCTATTTTTTATAACCATTTACGAATTTTATACTACCATGAAGAAAGCTAATAATAGGGCTAAGAAGTAGATATCACACTATTAGTTGAGTAGAAATGAAAAATGTAAACAAAACTTATTTACTATGAAAAGGGTTTGGAAATGTATGGGGGGGGGGGCATGTAATTAATGTTAGATGAGACACTTTTTCAAGGTCACTACACTTTACTGAGACGTTAGCATGCCTCAAATTTGAAATACCCGATATTTTTTTAATGCTTTTTCTATAAGGGAATATGGGAGGTGGTGATATGAAACCTTTTTGTGTGTTCAGATGGGGAGTGGGGCAAAAATGGTTGTGAAGAACTGCTGTAAGTGGTGGGGGTTGTACAATATCTTAACAATAATTATAATCATTGGTCAAAACTAACACCCCTCCTTAGTTTAAAGTTTAACTTTATTTGAATAAGTTTGAGAACCACTGTGCTAGTGTGTTAAACGTGAAGTAAATTTTGATGGGTAAAAAGAGTTTGAAATGATACTAATCAGAGGTGTAGCGAGGATGTTTGGCGCCCGGGGACAAGATTTGCGCCCAGGGACAAGATTCATTTTAAAGCGCCACATTTTCTTTTTTTTAACTCTCAAAACTGTTATTTTTATCAATAAAATAATATCAAAGCACATTTTGGCGCCAGGGGACATCTGGTGTCGTCGTCCCCCCCCCCCACTAATACACATGCTAAATTTATTAAGCATTCCTTCATCATGAGCTGTAATCATTCTTCAACAGGAATGAATGGTCAAGAGCAATTACAAGATGAATAGTCAAGAGTAACCACACCTCAACAAGACATGTTCTAATGATCTTCCATCTCATAGAAATCAGTCCATTAAATGACAAATTTGGACAATAAGGTATGTGAAATTTTACTATGAAATGAATGAGCGTGATAAGTTGGGCCACCTGGGTATAGCAAATTGTAAATGTATAGGAAATGTTCAACATCAATACAGCAAAATATTTGGAAAAAAATAGCTTTAGCAGCATAACAATCGGTCGACTATACTACCTTAGTGAAAACTTGGGCTTAAACAAAAATAGTAAATATAAAATGAGTAATAGTAATAGTATTTGTTATTTAAGATTTTATTAAATATAATGAAACGAGCAATAGTCATTGTTACCTGTATTTATCAAATTAAAAGATGAATCAAATTTCATAGTCATTATAAAAAAATATTATTTAGAGCAGTGGTTCTCAACCTTTCTAATCCCGCGACCCCTTTATAAAGTTCCTCATGTTGTGAACAGTCTTAGCAAGAGCACAACGAAGATGATCTTCCACAAGTCTTACTCTATCTTTAGGCTTGATTACCCTGTTTCACGAAGATATGTTGTTGGAAAGGAAGAGGAAAGCGCAACTCTCAGACAGAAAAGGGTATGACTCCAAACACTTGATCCAGAATTTTGTAACTGGCATTGTAGAGAAATCATTTCTCGCTGTATCGCTGTCAATAAGTTCAATGAACTCCTCTTGTGTTGACTCAGAAAAATCTTCAACTTTGACTGTGAATGGACTTCTGGCAAGTGCAAATGGGGTGTGAGGTAGATTTGGAAAGTACGGTGAAATTTCGTCTGTAAGCATGTGCAAGTGTTCCTTCACAGAATTCATCATTGTAATCCCTTTGTCTGGTTCAATGTCATGAAACAAGATAATATGGGCAACGTATACATTTTATTTTCATCCAAATTTTTTGGCCAAAACTGAAATAAAAATTTAAATGATCGCATCTTTTTATGGAAATTTTAGGATGTTGCATTTGGTCCTTGCAGTGATAAATTTAACTCATTTAAGATGGCGAAGATGCCAGCCAAGTAAGCTATTTTCTGCAGTTCACTTTTATCACTAAAAAGAGCTTCGAAATGCAGTCTTGCTTTCTGATTTAAAAAAGTTTTGAGTTCATCACCAAGCTCAAAAACACATTTTTAAACTGTTCCTTTCAACAACCTCTCATTTCGGTGTGAAATAGCAGAGCATTGTTCGACACATCAACTCGTTGCACAGTCGAATGTTTAAATTGCTCGCCCTTACAGAACTTACGACACTTTTCGTTACTTCTTTTAACTCTTGTGACAGCTTCTTTGTAGCTAATATTTGCCGATTAATCACTCCGTAAGTTCCGATGACTTTTTGTGAGTCATTCAGTATTAGACGTTGAATCCATATCGACATCCTAGCATAGCTTGAGCACCATCTTTGCAAACAACCCAAACCTTTTCCAAGAGATATTATGATCTTTCAGAAATAAACCAACTCTGTCACATACACCACGTGCAGAAAAGAAACTCATCTTAAAGTCACCATCATTAATATACCTCACATAAACTAGTAACTGTGAACAGTTTGCAACGTCTGTAGATTCATCAAGCTGGATACTAAATATTGGAAGTGGAGATTTAATTTCCTGGATTACCTGATCAAGAATCTCAACAGACATGTCATCCGTTTTTCTACGGACAGTGTCGTTAGATACGGAAATTGCACTCAGCTTCGAAACAAATTCGTCTCCAATCATAATGACAATTTCTGATATTTCTGGTTTTTTAGCAGGACCAAATCAATTGGTTTCTAAGACCATCAGCATTGAAAATGTGTGTTTTCCAATGGTCTTAGGCAACCCCCATGAAAGGGTTGCGCAAGGGGGTCAGGACCCACAGGTTGAGAACCGCTGATTTAGAGGATAACCTTTTAATTATAATATCTGAAAAATTTCATGACAGTCACCATGGTCACCGTAGCCTGCTAGTATTATTATCTAACAATGTAACAGTCATTATTTTTATGGTCTTGTCCCATCAATCCCTGTAACTCTGGCAATCCCTAAACTTCATTCCACTCAGAACTGATGCTTTTATATTTCCATGCTTGGATTTCCAACTGCAGTAGATCTGAGCATGAAATATTGTACTATTTGCGAGGAAAAAAGCTTAATCTAACATTTCATGCTCCCATCAAAGATATGGAAGGTTGGGGAAAAGAATCCTTTAACGAGACACTGGAAAAGATCTACAAAGAGGCACCACGACATGATATTAAAATAGTGTGTGACGACTTCAATGCCAACTATTGGCAAGGTAAAGTCTGCATAAAGAATTCAATGACAATGGGATCCGACTCATAGACTTTGCTTCAATAAAAGAGATGTCAGTAAGCAGCAGCAAGTTTCCACTCAAAAAATATACATACATAAAGTTACTTGGAACTCACCAGATTGAATTCACTATCGGCATCCTTCCGTCTCGTGCATCACCGTTGGGTTGGGTTGCATTTTCTCAAGTGGCTGTGTAGTCCTATCCTTAAGTGACAGTCTTTACCACAGTTTTTACACACGAGTTCCGTGCTTCTAAATGTTTTGGCCTTTCTTCTAGCTCTTCTGTCTGCAGCCTCTTCCATTCTTCGCTCCTCGGCTACCATGACGCCCTCTTTGACAACTGTGCGCCACGTAGATCGGTCTTTTGCCTTACACTCCCAGTCACTTGTATGTATTTTGGCTGCTTTCATGTCCCTTTGACAGACATCTTTAAATCGCAGACGTGGGCGACCTGTTTTCCTCTTTCCCGAAGCAAGTTCACCATATAGGAGGTCTTTCGGAATGTGGCCGGGACACATTCTTTTAACATGACCTAGCCATCTCAGGCGTCTTTCACTAAGGATTGTGAACATGCTTTGAGTATTCGCACGCATTAGGACCTCACTATTAGTCACTTTTTCTTGCCATTTAATACCAAGGATGCGACGCAGGCATCTCATATGGAAGCTATTAAGCTTGCGCTCTTGGGATGTATAGGTGGTCCATGTCTCGCTCCCGTATAGTAGTGTACTGATGACACAAGCTCGATAGACGCACAGTTTGGTTTTCTCCGTTAGCTTGGTGTTTTGCCAGACCCGTTTATTTAGTTTAGCCATTGTGGCAGCTGCCTTGCCGATTCTGCTGTTAATTTCTTCTTCAATGGACAGTGTATTGGAGACCTTGGACCCCAAGTAGGTGAAGCTGTCCACAACCTCCAAGTTTTCATTATCGATTTTTATGTTAGGTGGAGGTCGAGTGTCTTGGGCCATGATGTTTGTTTTTTTCAAGCTGATTTGCAGACCAAATTCTTTGCAGGCATTGGAGAAGCTTGACACGAGTTGTTGCAAACCAGTTTCTGTGTGTGCTGTTAGTGCCGCATCATCCGCAAATAGTAGCTCGCGAATTAGGACATCTGTCGTTTTGGTCTTGGCTCGGAGGCGGGCAGTGTTGAAAAGTCCTCCATCAGCTCTGGTGTGTAACCAGATTCCCTCACTGCTATCCTTGAATGCGTATCGAAGTAGTACAGAGAAGAATATTGCGAACAGTGTTGGTGCGAGTACACAACCTTGTTTAACTCTGCTGCTGACTGGAAAGGCTTCTGACTTGGCTCCATCGAACTGCACTGTACCCTGCATATTTTCATGGAACTCTCTGATGATGGCAAGTAGGTGAGGGGGGGGCAGCCGATTTTTGCCAGTATTTTTAATAGCCCGTTGCGACTGACGTAATCAAAGGCTTTTGTAAGGTCCACAAAGGCAATGTACAGTGGCATCTGCTGCTCTCTGCATTTTTCCTGGAGCTGTCGTAAAGGAGTGAAATGCCGCGATAATTATTGCAATCACTCCTATCACCTTTGTTTTTATATAGTGTCACTATATTTGCATCCTTTAGGTCTTGGGGGATGTAGCCCTGTTCCCAGCAGAGGGACAGAATCTTGTGCAATGGTTGGAGTAAAGCTATCTTACCACTCTTTAGAGCCTCTGGTGGTATTCCATCATCCCCAGGCGCTTTTCCACAAGCTAGGCTATCAATAGCTTTGCTCAGCTCTTCCTGTGAGGGCACGACATCAAGTTCTTCCATGAGTGGCATATCTGGTATGTCATCTAGAGCGGTGCTGGAGACTGTGGTAACTGTTGAATACAATTCCAGATAATGCTCAACCCACCGTTTTAGCTGTGCTGCCCGGTCTTGGATAATTTCTCCATTTTTGGACTTTAGAGGAGCAATTTTGGACGTCAAGGGGCCAGTTGCCTTTTTGATGTTTTTGTACATTGCTTTTGCATTGCCCATATCTGCAGCTGACTGTATGCTGGAACAGAGGTTAAGCCAGTAGGTATTGGCACAATTACGTGCAACTTTTTGGGCAAGTGACTTGGCTATTTTTAAGGCATGCAACCTGTCGGGTGTAGGCTTTTCCTTGTAAGCCGTAAGAGCTTTCCTTTTGGCTTCAGCGACAGGTTTCATCTTGTCCCAATGTTCATCAAACCAGTCCGTGTTTTTGTGAGATTTTTTGCCAAAGGCCTGTATTGCGGATGTATAGATTGTGTCTCTGAGATCCGTCCATTTCGAGTCAATGGTGACGCTTGGGGACATCCTTGAGATACCTTCCTTCACCTTGTCTGTGAACAGCTGCGTTAGCGCAGGGTCTTTCATGCTGAAGGTATTGATACGTGGACGTCCCTTTTTCTTGGAGTGGTACGAGTTTTTCCTCATTATTCGTACCTTGCTGGCGACAAGGGAGTGATCCGTGTCACAGTCGGCACTGTGATAGCTGCGAGTGAGTAGGATGCTAGCTAGTTGTGCACGCCTGGTGATGATGAGGTCCAGCTGGTGCCATTGGCGGGATCGAGGGTGTCTCCAAGATACTTGATGTATATCCTTGCACTTGAAGTAAGTGTTGGTCACACACAAGCCTCGTGAGCAGCACAATTCCAGAAGCCTCTGTCCATTTTCATTTATCTTTCCTCTTCCAAAGAGTCCAAGGCATGTGGGCCAGGCTTCGTGGTCGCTCCCCACTCTAGCATTGAAATCTCCCAGGAGGTAGATTGCCTCGTCTTTGTGGATGCTGGCTATTGCCTGGTCTAAAGCTCCATAGAACTGGTCCTTCTCTTCCGGAGTTGAACAGAGAGTTGGGGCATATACACTAAGAATGTTTGCTGGGCCCGCAGCTGTTCTGAGTCTTAGAGTGAGGATCCTCTCCGTGCCTGATGACGGGGGATCAATGAATGGTGTAAGAGTGTTCTTAAAAGCGAAACCTACACCATGCTGTCTAGGTTCGTTTGTTGGTCTGCCTTGCCAGAAGAAAGTGTAATTTGCCTCTTTGAGTGACCCGTTGTCTGGGAGCCTGGTCTCCTGAAGGCAAGCGATGTCCTGTCGATTATTCCTGTCTTCCGTGTGTTGTTTACTGACTGCGGGTCACCAGATTGAATTACCCATGTTTTAATCAATCATTTTAAGGATCAGACATACTAGATGTAAGAAGATATCAAGGAGCAGATGCAGGCTCTGACCATCTACTTGTAAGGGTTAAAAATAAGCAGAGAATAAGCATTATTCACAATGGCCAAAATCAAAGAGAAAAGTGATTACCAAAAACTTTCTAAAAATGATGTAACAAGTAGAAGCATCACAGGAGGAAACAGGGAAAACAACATAAATGAACAGTGGGATCGGGTTAAAAAAATGCTGTGAAAACATCAGAAAATCAGAAAAAGTAGGAGGTTTGCAGCAATCAAACAATAGAGTAGGCTGATTTGATAATGAATGCAGACAGACTGTTGAAGAAAGGAACAAAGCCAGAGGAAAGCCATAGAAATGTGTAGGAAGAAAAAGAGAACATGGGGAAAAAGCTAAATGAAAAAGAAGACTTATCAAGGGAGGGAAACATCAGAGCAATGTACATAAAGATAAAAGATGAAAAGAATGGATACCAAGCCAGACCACAAATGTGTGAGAGCCAGAATGGAAATTTTGAGGACATAATAAGTGCAGACAATAGACAAGATGAAGATTATCAACCACCAAATGGAGGGCCAGACCCTTTAATAAACTAAGTCAACTCTAGAAGAAACTTCAGACGTAATCTATTCTATGAAAAACCACAAAGCCCCTCGAGAAGATCTCATCACAGCAGAACTAAAATTTGTCAAGAAGAGAAAATTCCAAGAGAATGGCACTAATAACCACTACACAAGAAAGCTTCCAAACTTCAGTGCACAAACGACAAAGGAATTTCCCTAAATGTTACATACAAAATACTGACAAAAGTAGTTGCCAAAAGGCTACAGCCTTTCACTGAAGAAATACTAGGTGACTTCCATTGTGGATTCAGACAAAACAGATTGACTGATCGGATGCCTATTAGAGAAATGTTACAAACATAATATCCCAGTACATCAACTCTTTTGGCATATGACAGCATCAAAACCAGGTTGACATGGCTATTCTCGACTTCTCAAAGGCCTTCGACACTGTTCCACACAGTCTTCTTCTACATAAGCTCCACCACTATGGCATTACCGGCAACCTCCACTCCTGGCTCTCAACATTCCTAACACAACATACCATGTAAGTAGTGGTAGACGTTGTCCAATCAGGGAAAGCTACCGTAGACTCAGGAGTTCCACAAGTCACAGTGCCGGGCCCCCTTCTCTTCCTCTGTCACATAAACATCTCAAGTGAGGCTGTTTGCAGATGACTGTCTTGTCTACAGAGAGATAAACGGCTTCGATAACCACAACCACCTCCAAACAGATTTGAAGTGTCTTATGAATTGAGCGGACCATTGGGGCATGAAATTTAATGAAACCAAATGCTACACAATGACCATCTCAATAAAAAAAAAAAACATCAACCTATATGTACTCACTAAACGAGACAATTCTCTAACAAGCATCAAATAACCTAAAATGGTCACCCCATATAAAAATTTTTTTAAAAAAAAGCTAACTCCACCCTTGGTTTCATCCGAAGAAATCTGCGCCACGGCCCAACTTCCTGCAAACGAAATGCATAACTCTCACTCGTCCATCCACTACTAGAGTATGGTGCGATCATCTGGGACCCACACCTTAAGCAAGACGTGGACAAGATGGAGCGAATTCAACGTACCGGGTGCGTTTTATCGCTCGAAACTACAAATCCACCACTTCTGGCTTCGTCACTGGCCTCTTAAAAAGATAGACGAGAGGGACTCCGCCTGACGTTCTTATATAAATTGATCATGGGACTGGTGCCGGCCATCCCAGCAGGCACGTACCTCACCCCACAGAAGCCGGGTAGATGGATGAGAGCAAAACGCTCACTAAACACTGACTTCACTACTGACAATCCCATAAACAATTACACCTGAAACATTAGCAAATGCTTCAAAGTGCCTCAGTGCACAACAGTGGAGTATAAACAATCTTTCTTCCCACGCACAATAATAGCATGGAACCACCTGGACAACTGTGAACTCGACATGGGTCGAAAGCTTCAAGGCTGCCCTGGCATCAGCTAGGAGCTGTTACAATAGCAACATCATACCCCCAACCATTGCACAGATGCCAGTACATGGATGCAGCAATGAACACAACCAGAACCAGAAAAGAAAATATCTTTATGAGACTGATACATAATAAAATAACTAAAAAAATGTTTCATTACGAGGTTCAGGGAGAATATTCAAAGGAATTTCAGATTAGACGAGGCCTAAGCAAGGAGACTAACTGTCATACATGCTATTTAATCTAAAATTGTATAGAGTTATAAAAGTGGTTCTCAACTTTCCTAATGCTACAACTCTTAATACTGTTCCTCATGTTGTGGTGACCCCCCTACTACAAAATTATTGTCGTTGCTACTTCATAACTGTAGAGTGTGTGTTTTCTGATAGTCTTAGGTAACCTCTGGGAAAGAGTCAATTGACTCCCAAATGGGTTGAGAAGCACTGAGTTATAAGAAGCATACATATTGACATCTGAGGAAAACCCAAGACCCGCTCTCGACAATCAACCCCTTAAGTATCTTGCATATGCTGATGACTTTGTCAGCACTGTAAGGGAAAAGTAGGAAAGATATATCAAAAGCCTTTATTGAATTAGAAGACTTTATAAAATGGATTAGCTATCGAATTTCTAGTTTAAAAAATGAACTCAAATAAAATTAAAGCATCCAAGTTCATCCTCGCGATGATAATGCTTCGAGCATAAAATCACACTTTTGAAAAGGTAAATCAATTCAAATACCTAGGATTTTTATTAAATGAAAGAAATGAATTACTAACAGAAATAAAAGAAAGAATGTCGGCAGGAAATAGGGCATACTTCAGTAGTCAGAAAATTTTCAAAAGTAAAAAGATATAATCAAGTGAAACTTGGACCCTATCAAAACCGACAGTAAACCTATTAAACTCATGGGAGAGAAAAGTTCCCAGGAAAGCCGAAGTTGACCTGATATTACCACTGCTCATGTTAATGAAGTAGTCCAAATGTATTTATATAATATTACCATCTTTTTTTATGGAAAGGGATCATTGGTGATCCTGTGATTGTAGATATGTATCAGACTTTATAAGTAGTATTAGAAATGAGTTTAGCATATTACAAGCTAGTGACCAAGGAAATGAAGTTCAGTCGAACCCATAAACTGTCATTGGTGAGGGATATGATCAGTAAAGTCACTGAAGGAAATTTAAAAGCTTGTGATTTTAATTTTGGTGTATTTAATGATGTAATAAAAAGAAGAGATGTAACGATAAATGTGATTAAACATATACTTGTATCATATTATAAATGTCTTTATTTACGTAAAATAATTGAAAATGCTTATCATAGATTTAAACCAATTCGTTCTTTTAGCTTTAAGTATGGTAGCAATAAATGATTTATCCATTTGGGAAAGATGGGCATAGATAAGGAGAGGTTATTTTACCGATAACAAATCTTAGTTGATAAATATTTCTTTTATTTTCAGATGGCGTTCAAGGATTGAAGACAAAAAGTACGAGGGAAGACTCAAAATCTTCTTCAGTTGGCGCCGAGCAATTCAAAGAATATGAAGAAAAGTCTACATCTCATATTGCTTTAATAAATAGATGGTGCTTATTATTGTATGTGAATGTGAGGCAAAGAGATGTTTACATTGCTTTAATAAATAGATGGTGCTTAACTAATTGTATGTGAGAGAAAAAGATGATGTTTAAAATAAAAGAAAGAAAACATTTGGAAGTATGTATATAAAAGAAATAAATATTTGAAACAAAACAAGAACATTTGGAGTGTTTAAAAATTTATTTAATTGAAAAAAAGAAAATGAAAACATGAATGCTCTTTATTTTAAGGGGAGAAAAACAAAAATTCTCCCCGCGAGACTATCTCCAAAGAGATGAAAACATGAATACTCCTGGTGATATACAGTGAGGTATCTTTACAAAAGAAACATGTTAAAATTGATGGTGACTTGTTTGGTAACTTAAGGACTTGGTGAAATCCAAGGTACCTAAAAAATGTAGGCACCTCAGTCCACCAAGCCCTCCAATTACACATTACAGGCAAAGGTGTGAAATCCAGCCATTCTATAAGATCTACTTTAATTTAAATGTTTACTTGTTTATGAAAAGTCCAGGCACTAAAGCTATAGACAATACTGCTGGATATCTCAACAGTCAATCTATAGAATGCCTGGATTTCATACTTTGCCTGTAAAATACAAATCAATCCATCAATTATTAACATTTGCTATTTGTCTAAAACCACCATCATCTTAAGATCTCGCAAAAAAAAATATTTACAATTAATTCACATTGGATGGTGTTTAGTTTTTGTACAAAAGACATTTGTATGTTTATCACATTGGGGGACTTTTGAAATCATAATTCTGCATTGCCCCTGTTATTTTATTGCTTGTCGCCAAATAATTAAACCGTATTTGTGCACAATTGGAGTCTCATCATTTGATGACAAGCAATATCACACATCCTTAACTGATTCTAGACAACATATTTACAATGGTATATGTTCATAGATTAAAGTACGTTCACACTACCGAATAGCTACAAGGATTCTTGCCTTTTAAACAAGATTTGTTGAGCACTGAACAAAATATGATGGGACTGTTTATGTAACTTGCCAGCTTGTAGTCACAGAAAGTTGAGAATCCATGTAACAAATCTGCAGTGTGAATGTACCTTTAAAACTACACCATCTAACACCGGGTACATTTGATGACCAACACTGTATACATCCTTTACTAATACTAGACAACATAGATCTACAAAGTCTTATGCCTACAACTACAACAGACCTGTTTACCCTCAAACTCTTAAAATCGCACACTTATCATCACAAAATTGTTAAATACCTTATATTTATAGTAAAAAAAATAAACATACAGTCTATATAATGTTGACACCTCAAAATCGTACATAGTGTGCCAAAATAGTAACAGTAAACAGTTCTGCTACAAAATCAAATTTCAAATACATGAAAAGTGAGATTCAAATTATAATATTAAAGGAAACAATGATAATTTTCAATAAAATCTTTAAAAAAATCATGAAAAACTTAGATATTGGTTCACAAGTTCATACACACATTCATTTAACATTTTGTGTTACAGAGAAAAGAAAGCTTTGTGGTATCCAATCATGGATGTATCTCAGTTGTATCCAATCATGGATGTATCTCTGTTTACCCAAAATGGATGTATTATCTCAGTGGTACACAATCATGGATGTATCTCAGTTGCACGGAACCCAATCATGGATGCAGTATCTCAGTGTTACACAATCAGATGAATCTCAGCTGTACCAAATCATGGATGTATCTCAGTGGTACCCAGTCATGGATGTATATCAATTGTACTCCAATCATGGATGTATCAATTGTATCCTAATCATGGATGTATATCAATTGTACCCCAATCATGGATGTATCAATTTTACCCCAATCATGGATGTATATCATTTTTACCCCAATGATGGATTTAGTATCTCAGTGGTAGCCAGTCATGGATGTATATCAATTGTACCCCAATCATGGATGTAGTATCTCAGTGGTAGGCAATTATGGATGTATCATCTTAGTCACACTTAGTGGTACACCATCACGAATGCATCTCAGTCTCAGTTGTATGGTACCAAATCATGGTTGTAGTACCTCAGTTGTACCCAATCATGGATGAAGTATCTCAGTGTTACACAATCATAGATGCTTCTTAGGTGTACCCAATTATGGATGTTGTATCTCAGTTGTACCCAATTGTGGATACATCTCATTTCTGATGAACAAAATTAAAATTGAGAATAATATCAAAAATATTTTACTATCTATATATTTTTAAGTTTCCAATATATTATGGCATGATTTTGTCTTTATTTCTCACTCTTTCAAAGTGAGTATCATTTGGGAGCAAAAAAAAAAAACTTACTAAATCTCATGTAAAATAAAACTAACTAAAAACTGGAAATACATTTACTTAATAGATATTCAGTACCTGGGTCAATGAACCATGAAATCAAGAGAAATTGTTATCTATCAGATCACTTCTTGGAGGAAATCATCCAATGTGTTGATAGCAACAAGGAAATCATCCAGTGTGTTGATAGAAACAGGGAAATCATCCAGTGTATTGATAGAAACGGGGAAATCATCCAGTGTATTGATAGAAACAAGGAAATCATCTAATGTGTTGACAGAAACAATCTGTAAATAGAGAAATTATATTATTATATAATATACATAATTTTTGAACATGCTTGTCTAGTTTAATATTGTGTACCGGTATTCTGTATTTTTGAAAGGGTCAGATTATAGGCTAACTAGACGTAAGCCCATGACCTCAATAATTTCTTGGGCAGCCAAATTTTGAAGCTTTGGTTTATAGATTCCAGGGCTTACTAAACAAAACACAAAACTTCAAAAATTAATGATAAAGGATTTATTTTACAGTCCGCTGGCTGTCCTCTTAGGATACCACATGTTTATTTTTATTATATATTTTTCTGATTTACTGAATTTATATAATTTACTGAAGGAGTATTCTTGTCAACACGTTTCGTTTTTTGTTGCATCCTTTTATTCAGATTTTCGCATACTTGGTTTAGCTCATTTCCTTATATTAAATATTTACATTCTGATGTTAATGAAGAAGGCATTTTGACCTATATTTCCATATATTTTTATGAATTATAATTATAATATACTACCGTAAGTCCTAAGTTTTGTTTATCTTATGTAAATCAAGTCAAAAGATATTTGAGAAGGCAAGGTATAAAGCTAGTCCTATGAAATCATTTCTCCATCACAAAAATGGTCAATGTTTCTACCACGAATAAGTTTTCCCATGACTACTGTACCTCTCCACGTACCCAAAAAAATATTTCTCATCACTACCGGAGCTCTCAATGTACGGTACCGGTACCCAAAAGAATATTTCTCATGATTATTGTACCTCTCAATGTACC
>CAXITT010000846.1:108310-121427 GCA_964033795.1 Lymnaea stagnalis
TACGGTGTCAGCCAAGATGGTGTGGTGTACATTCAGGTGCAATCCAAGATGGTGTGGTGTACATTCTGGTGTCATCCAAAATGGTGTGGTGTAATTCAGATGTCAGCCAAGATGGTGTGGTGTACATTCAGGTGTCAGCCAAGATGGTGTGTTGTACACTCAGATGAGAGTCAAAATGGTGTGGTGTACATTCAGATGTCAGCCAAAATGATGTGGTGTACGTTCAGGTGTCAGCCAAGATGGCGTGGTGTACATTCAGCTGTCAGCCAAGATGATATGGTGCACAATCAGCTGTCAGCCAAGATGGTGTGGTGTACATTACGGTGTCAGCCAAGATGGCGTGGTGTACATTCAGCTGTCAGCCAAGATGATATGGTGCACAATCAGCTGTCAGCCAAGAATCTATGATATAGATTTACTGAAACATCTTGGTTTTCACCGCCAAGTCACTTGTGTAGAATGCATTAACCTGGAAGTGAAAAAACAAAATATTAAAATAATATTATTTACTGTCGCTTTACAATAATATTTTTATTCATTAACTTCAACTGCTTCATGTACTTCATCTACTTCACTTTAGCTGCAAGACTCATTGAAGATGAAAATATGTGTTGGTTATTGTTACATGTAACAAAGACTGCAATGTCTACATCAAAGTTATGCATTTGAAAAAAAAACAACACTATAACAAAAGGAGCATTAGTAAAATTTAAGAAAAAAAGTACTTCTACATCATGCCTGTCAAACTTAAGGCCCGTGGGCCACATTAGGCCCAGCATACAATTATATCATGCCTGAGAGGTCTTGACCGGCTTACAATTATATCAGGCATGAGAGAGAATTTTAGGCTCAAATATTTTTAATGGCCCTGCGATATAAAGTGCAAATCATATTCCCCAATAATCTGCATTGTCCAAGGATAGGCTACCTGAGAGCGTTCTCGCTTTTTCTATCAAAATAACCGACAGTAAAAGTTGTGTAGTGAGTGGATGTTTGTCCTAACAGTAACCTAGCAACATTCAGTTGCTCATTTTGGATAGGCGCATAATAAATGAAAGTGGTGTAGAGCCTGGATATTACATCACACTTTCCTGCTATGGCTAATGTGTTATCAATCTGTACCTACTTTATGGAGATAATGTGGCTGTGATCAAGGAATATAATCTGAGACTAAACATCAAGACAAGTTAAAATTCCTGAATGCAGAGTAGAAGCAACAGAAGGTAGAAGAATTGAAGATGAATGTTTTTCACCAAAGCAAAATCACATACTGAAGCTGCTGTGAAAGCAAGTTTTATTGTGGTGAAGGAGCTTGCAAAATCAGGCCAACCATTTACAGGAGGAGCTTGTGAAGTGCTGCATGATGAAAGTGTGTGACATCTTGTGTTCAGACAAAAAGCAGATGTTTGCAAATGTAAGCCTTAGCAGAAATACCGTTGCTGATCGGGCTTGTGAGATGGCCACTGATGTGAAAACACTAGCTGATCGAAAAAGACAATCACTTTGTTGCATTCTCACTTGCTGTCGATGAAAGTAATGACACGACTGACACTGCACAGCTGACTGACACTGCACAGCTCGCTATCTTCATCTGTGGAGTGGTCTCCAGTTTCAATGTTACAGAAGAAATATTGCACATGGAATCCATGCATGAGAAATGACAGGAAAAGAAATGTTTGACAATGTATGTCAAAGTTTAACCGACATGAACCTGCCTTGGGACAAACTAGCTGGACTTACAACAGATGGAGCACTGGCGATGAACAGCGAAAAAAGGGGACTAGTTAGTTGGAAGGATGTGGTTAAAAATGCAGGATAAATTTACTGGTGGATTGATAGCATATCACTGCATCATACACCAAGGCTCGCTGTGTGGTAAAGTCCTCAACATGGAAGGTGTAATGAGCACTGTTACACAAACCGTCAACTTTATCAGAGCCAAAGGTTTAAATCACAGGTAATTTCAATATTTTTTTTGCTGGAAATAGACTCAAGAGTTCGGCGACATGCCTTATCATACAGAGGTGCGGTGGCTAAGTCTGATAAAAGTTCTTAGTAGATTTTTCCAGCTGATTGATGAAATCTCTCAATTCATGGACAGCATTGGGAAAGACTCCACAGTTTTTCGGGTTAAAAATAAAAAGCGACTTGAACCTGCAGCTCCAGGCACGGGACCACTTGATCACTGATATGCCTGATGCAGTGAAGGTATTTCAAGTGAAGCTGTGCTTAAGGGAGACACACATGCAACTTGTCTCCCTGTTCTTGTTGCCAAGCAATGTTGAACCAAGTCAACCTATGTCATAGATGTGGAAACTGCACCTGCAAATTTGTAGATGGAGCTGATAGAGCTGTAATGGGAAGTTTAGAAGGCTTCCAATTGTTGCATTGTATAATAAGTTAATAACTTGTTTGTTTACACCGAAATAGTACATTTTTTAAAGATAGAAAAGTCTTTGGTTGATTTTTTAATAAAAAATTTGGCTGTGTTCATGCCATGTCATCCATCCATCCTTGTGGCGCTATGGCCCATGTAGGGCTTTGGCCTGCCTCACTACTTCCTTCCACTCAGACCTAATTAATGCTTTTCTTTTCCATGCTTGGATTACCAGCTGCTGTAGATCTTTTTCCACATCATCCATCCATCTAAGCCTAGGTCTGCCTTTGAGCCGTTTTCCTCTGGGGTTTGGTGATGTACCCGCTTCCCTCTTCTGTCATTTGGCATTCTCTTTTAGTGTCCTGCCCAGCGTAGCCTGCCCTTTTTTATTTCTGCTACTAGCCTGGGATCCTGATATAGACTGTACAATTTTGGGTTGGTACATATTCTCCATCCATATTCATTCTTTGTCATATATTTCCTGGAGAAATTTTCTCTCCCGTGTGTTTTAGGTTTTCTGCTGTTTTTGTTTGGGTCCTAGTCATGCCCTGTCAGCTTATTATTGATGGTGATACTTAGATACTTTTGTGTCTACTTCCTCAATACTGTGACTATTTATTGTGAGATCTGTAATTGAGTGATTCCCCCTATGGAAATCGACAATCATTTCTTTCAGTTTTGAGATACCGGTGTTTAACTAAAGAAAATTTTCATTGCACCAACTGATAAAGCTAGTAAGTTGTGATATGCTTTTAAATGAAATTTAATTATTGGAACGGTGTTGCTTGGGCTCTGGGTATTATTGGTATATATTGTATACAGGACAGGGGAGAGAACGCAACCATGTGGTACCCCGGTACATATTTATCTACTTAATGATATTTGGTCATTCAACTTGAAATATTTGTTAAAAAGTTCAGTAGCCTTGCTTGAAAAGCTAACATATAAAGCTTTTTAATCATAAGGTGTGTGTTGTGAGCGAGAGTTGTTGTGAATGTTGGGTAGGGGGAGTTGTGGATCGTGAGAGTGTTTTGTGAGTTGTTGGTCGAGAGGTCAGAGCGTGAAGTTAGTCCATGGTGTGGCACGTTTGCGTAGGCTGAGTTGTTGTGTGGTTATATAAAAGGGATGTGTGTTAGCTAGAGGTCAGTCAGAGTCAGTCAGTCAGTGAGAGACAGTCAGAGAGCAAGAGAGAGAGTTAGTCGTCAGTGTTAGGAGTAGCGATAGGAGCGAGTGAATTAGTTAAGAGTTAGAGTGAAGTGTATCCTGCTGAATAAAGAACCTAATAAATATTATATACATATATTGTTACATGGGACCTTTGCGTTTTATGTCATACACCCTAGACAACGGAGAGAGAGCCGAAACATTTGAAGCATAACCAAGGTAGTAACATTTGAAGTAAAAAGAATATCGTAACATTTGGAGATAGTTGAAGCGTACAGAAGTTCGTAACAGTGTGGTTGGATAGTGTTAAATGCTAATGAGAAGTCAAAGATTGATTGATTGAATACTTATATAGCTATTTTAGCATGCTCACTGCGCTCTCAGTGATAACCCCGGGGCGTCGCAGGGGTTGTCGGAATGATACATTGTTTGTCGTCTGTAGGGGTCGCCATCTCCGGGTTTGAATTTAGAGTTTCCTTCTTAGATGAGTTGCCGACCAAGGTTAACGTGTCCCCATCTACGCTGGGTGCTGGATGGGTTTATGCTTGACTGGGCTTTGGCTGGAATTGAACTCCCGACCACCAACTTGAGATTTGCTCAGTTTAGACCACTCAGCACTTCCAAAAAAAGCAAAGCACCCTAGCATATTTTTTAGAGCTGTCTAGGTGATGGTAAAGTTTTCCAAGACAGTAAAGCCTCCGTTTTGCAACCCTCTCTTAAATGACTTCCTCCAACATATGACCGAAAAAAAATTCACCAATGCTTTGTAATATATAAAGACCTCTCTTAAAGGACTCCCTCAAAAACGCGACTTGCAATCTTCAAATAATTCAATTTTACGACCTATCACCTGAAAAAGTCAGATTCCAAAGCAATGCTATATTTGTGCGCTTGGAGAAAACAGTTTCGTTTACGACTTTTAACAACAGGCGATGCACTAAAGCAGCTAGGAAGTAGTGAAGGGGAAATAACGCTTGTACCGTAAATTTGTCTTTTGAAATACTCCAAGGAGATGGCCAGTTATGGCCTGAGCAGGGGCCTTTCAGACCTTGCTGACACCATGTCTGGTGTTCAAAGAGACATACTAAAAGAACATGCACGGGTGGGGGGATCATGAAAACAAACAGAAATAACAGATTTCTTTCAATAAAAAAAACTATTCAATGACAGAATAAAAATAATTACAACAATATTAATGCGCTTATCTTATACATAAATAGTTATAACTCTAAGCATGTACTCAGCACTTACACACGTTTTTAAACAACTACCAAACCAGCATTGGAATTAATGAGGAATAGGAAGATAATGACTGTATTGGTTGTGAGACAATATGAGTTTATATTGGTTGTGAGACAGAGTTTAGAGACAATATGAGTTTATATTGGTTGTGAGACAGAGTTTAATCTATAATTCTGAATGTAAGATGGTGCCTATACTTAATGGTATGTGTATTTTTTTACTTGTTTACTTAATTTTCTAAATGTCGCTTTTTGAAAATGTCCTACCTCTTTTTTAAGACCCCCCACCAAATAACGCACTCGTTTCAATGGCAATTTAAAGGTCGCAAAACTGAAGTTTTACTGTAATAGTAAGATGGTATCCTCTGTATTTCTGTAGGTAATGTCTTCACGTATGTAATAATACCAATAATCATAATGTTCATATGAATTAATCTTTAGAATGCTGTTAAACTTAGTATTATAGTTGTAGTTTTATTGTTGTTGTTTTTTTTTTTTGATTGTAGGCACAATTTTAAAAAAAACCTACTTCAATAGGTCATCCTTATGGTAAAGTTTTAAGTCCAGTTTTGACATCTTCATATGAAGTTTTCAATTTCTAGCTTGGTCATCTGCATGTGATATTTTCAAAGTCCAGTTCTCACATCTTCATGTGAAGTTTACAATGTCCATCTTGGTCATCTGCATGTGAAGTTTTCAATGTTTAGTTCTGACATCTTCATGTAAAATTTTTAAAGTCCAGTTTGGTCATCTCCATGGCTTTCATTAATACATTCAACCAACCAAATTTGAGAGGAGACTCATCTGGAGGAATACAATTTTAAACATAATTTACACTTCTATTCTAAACTTAATATTTTAACCATATTTCTTGTCTAAATTTAATATTCTAACTATACTTCCAATCTATATTTAATATTCTAATCACACCTCTAGTATAAACTTATTATTCAAGTTCATTAAGTAAACATTCTGTTTTAAACATGACACGACAGATACTTAAGATGAGCTCAATCAGGGTGAATTCTTTCCCTCAAAGTTAACACTGAAAGTTATGCACTTATTTGTTCAACAGTTTGTTAGAATTTAACAGGGTGCTCCTCTGGCTTTAACAAAATCAAACAATCGCTCTTAATTAAAGTTAATATTGTCACTAAGGGAGTGAAGTTTTGTGGTATATGATGCCTGATTATTGCACTTGAGACACACATCAGATGTGTTTAAATTGCCCTGGTTTAAAAATGTTGTCTTAGAAAGAATATTTGCTGGATATGTGCTAAAAATGAATACATACAATGTAATCAAAACACATTATTTGGATAAAGAAAAGAATCTTATCTTACCTATCTTATCTAGTAGTGTTGAAATGTAGAAAAAAAGCTGCAATGGTAAAACATCATGGGTAACTTTTATGGTCCTGCGCAGAGCTATCCAAATGGGACCCTGATGGTAAACTCCTTCACTTTGAGTGTCACTCATTGAAGAAGGTGTTCTCTAATCTGTATGACAAATTAATTCTGACTTTATCATACAAACACACTCATACATTTTTACACTGGCTATTTATTTTAATACATTTGAGATTAAAAATAAATATTGTGAATTTTCATTAACTATAAAACTAAAAATCGTGAATGTTAACAAAATTGTATTATTTTTAAAATAATAAAATATCTGCCTTATGATAATTATAGTTTATAACATCCTACAGTTGTAAATAAATTGTAATTTAATGTGATGCTTATTGGTAAGCCCTTGACCATGTGTTGTTAACCCTAAAGAGCCACAAACATGATGTTTTTATCATAGTCAGATCCCACTGTATGGCTCATCTAGTTCTAGATGTTTTAGCCTTATAAAATCTTTGTCAACCCAATCCCCCACCCCCCGCCAGAAAAAAAGTAACGAAAATATTATCATTTAATTAAAGCTTATATTATACTCATGCACCAGACTTGTTTCCCCAGGAACTAAAAAAATAGTACAATTCCATCTCAAAATAGTATAATATTGTCTCAGAATAGTACAATACTGAACAAATTAGTACACTTGTAGCAATAAAAGGGGCACATTCTTTAACTGAGTACACATTTTATAAATATTTAAATACCTTGTGTATTGATGACGCTTGTTGAACTTTTAAGCTGCTGGAGTTCTTTTGCACTGAAAGTTTCATCCAAGTCCAAGCAGCTTCCTGATTTTCTCTTCTCTGTTGTTTTTGGGCTATTATTTTGTTCCTTGGTCTGTGCATGTTTTCAGGAACATAGAGAATATTCTCTTGCACGCAGCACTGGAGTGAGGTATGGTGAGGATCCCTTTCACTACATGGGCAAGATTCTTAAGGGCTGGGTGCTTTTGGCAAATTGTTTGCCAAATCCTGTCAACTCTTACCCCATCCTCAATGTTCCTCTGCTGATGCCTTTCAAACTCTTCATAGATGGTGTCAACATCAGTCCTTCTGGAGATCAGAATGGGGAATCTGGTAAGGAAGTATTCTAGCTGGTGTTGTTTAACCTCCTTTTTGGATCAAATACAGAAGCATTCTGAAGTGTAGGATCTGATAGGGAAGTCTTTTTGAGAAGGTAGTCAAGCACCATCTCAAAATATTTTCCAACAGAAGCAAAAAACTCCACAACACCCTTGTCTCTGGGGCTGTACTTTTCTTTGTTTTGCAGCATGGTCTTTGCCTGAGATCCAACAATCAGGTCAGCATCATCTTTCTGACTGCTTCTTAGCTTGTATTGGAACTGAAAGACAAAAAAAAAAATAAACTAGTACTGAAGTTATTATGATAAACCATTTAGATGATAATTTAAAACAAAAGAAATGTATTAAATTTGTCCAACTAACTACAACATAAATGCATACATTAACATAACCAATCTACACAAGCTCATCTGGTCAATACCATTAACTGCTTTTGGCAAGAGAAATCTGCTGTACAAGTCACCAATTAGGCTGCAGGGATCTCCTTCAGCATGATGATCATGGCTTCTTCTGCCTGCAGTTGGACAAGTACCTGTAAAAATAACCATGTGTCATTAAAATACTATTAAGTACAACAGTATGGTATGGTAAATAATACAAAATTACTAATGTCCACTACAGACAACTTTGCACAAAATAAAATGAATCGTAAGAAAATATTGCTGGTCCAATGAAATGTGAGTAAAATTATGCAGCATTCAAGACTCATTAAATATAAAAATTCATCTCACCTGCATCATCTTTCTGAAATTTGAGTAACATTATGCAGCCTTCAAGACTCATAAAATATAATATGATCTCACCTGATCATAAATAGCAGTTAATTTGATTTGTTGGTGACCGCAAAAAGTCATAAATGGCATCAACCTGCTTCTTCTTCTTCTTTATTTTAAGGGCCCACGATCAATGAATTGATCATTCTGGCTCCTATGTTTTAGAGGGGTTTGCGATGTTACTGTCCATGGGTTTCAATGGGATACTTCACTGGTTGCAAGGGCGACTCAGCAGTGGTTTTATGAACTGGGGGTTGGAATACAGGAGGCAATAGACACAAATGTCTCGAGTGTAGCCGCCTCAACAGTTGCTTTTGGAAGCTTGTTCCAGTCCCCTATTGTCTTCGGCAGGAATCAGGAGCTTCTGTACTTTGTTCTTACCAGCCGGAACTGTTTGTCGTGACTTCGTCGCAGTCTGGGGGGAAGATGAACGAGTTTCTGTTTGATTCCGGAGCAGTGCACCAGCCCATTTGTTATCTTGTACAAGATTCACAGAGTAAGTGTGCAATGTCCTTCCAACACAGCAGTTGTCTGCCCATCATGTGGTTTCTTGTATATTTGTCTTCATAAAAAAAGTGCATAAAGTGGTCCCAGTTTTCAAACAATCTTTTTAGGCATCTTGCAATACTGGTGCATGCATGCTTGATACTTTTCATCTGTTCTGTACCATACAGGACTTGCAGGTTTTTCAATTCACACTGTCTCTTCAAACTTTTCTTGAAGAAGTAACAAACGTCAACCAGGTCCTCAACTTGGGGGAGACAGGAAGCCCCACTTTTTTAGCTGCAAGATGCACCAGATGGAGGCAGGGTCATGCCAGATAAATGTCTTGCTCTCCTTTAATAAAACTGTATACTCCATTGTATTGGCCAGTCATCACATTGGCATTGTCACAGCCTAATGCAATGCAGTTTACCCATTGTATTGGCCAGTCATCACATTGACATCGTCACAGCCAAATGCAATGCAGTTTACCCATGAAATGCCCTGTGAATTCAATTCATCTGCCATGATCTTAAATATATATTCTGTCCTGTGGCCGAGGATGCTTTGTACACCGGCAAAGCTGGGAGATGAGAATTTACAAGGCCACCCTATCCTTCAATGGTGACCTCTGGAGAGTACTGCTTTTTGTCTGAGTCTTTACTACCATCAGTAGCAATACTGAATGGCAATCTCGGCATCCTAATGGCTAATTTCTTCATAGTCATTGTAGACATTTCTAAAATCATAGCTGTTGCTATATCTCTGCCACATTTTATATCTGATATGAATAAAAGAAAATTAAATAATAAAGACATTAATGAAAATATCTGGTATGACACTAAAATAATTATTCCTATGGCACAAATCATCTTTAAAGCTAGCTCAGAAATTTGCTCTTTTTATTTTATTAAAACATAGCTTCTACACAAGCTACTTGATTTTGGAAAAGTGATTTTGAATTTAATATTTGACAAAAAGATGTCAAGGAAGTACTTTTTACTCATTGCTTCTTTAAAGAACTTACAGGCTTTGATTTCAAAATGTTTTTTGTAATCGTTTTGACACTCAATAACTACAGCAAGTCGTTGAGGGGATATATTGTTTAAGGGATAGAGCTGTTTTGTGGGTTCTAAAATAAATTTCAATATTTCAAATGCACTAACTAGATATTAAAAAATATTTCCAAATCCAACTTCCCAGTGCAGAACAGTTGGATAATGTATTTTATTTTAAAAACCTTATCTAGTTTTCTCCGTTTTCACAATTGCGGTTCTGGCTAACAAAATAATTATGTAACAAAACTACATCACATGCCTGGTAGCAGAAAAAGGGGATGGTCGAGTGAAGTTATTGCGAGGGTAACTAGACTAAATATTACTGTTGACGCATCTAGGTAGTTCATTGTGACGCACAAAGCAACAATATGACAATCATTACCATCAATACGATAGGTTGAGGTGAAATTTTTATGGCATTTGAATTTTTATTGCCTTTGACACATCCACCTATCCCCCTATCCAAGCGTTGGTAAATGGTCATTGTGGATGCCACTATTTTTTCAATGGCCGCCATCTTGGTTGACAACACGTGAAGTCACATGAAGTGTCAACCAAGATGGCAGCTCAAAAAGTAGTGCAAAACATGTGTTATTAAAAACCCTAACCCTATTTGTATCCTGAGCAAAATCTTTTTAAAAATCAATGAAATTTCAATAATTTTTTACTCACTCCTTATGTATCAGAATCTTGTATTTGGGGAGGATACACATTTTTTATAGCATTTAAAAATTCTCTCATTTAAACTCTATTATTGTGGTTCCTGGCTGTACTAATTCTTTAATTATTGCCAGGAGGACATCTTTACCGCGGTTCTCAACAACCCTGAAATAGATTTTGTTTGATCCTCTTTCAATCCCACCAACACCTATTTTCCTTCTACGCGTTTGCCTCTATGATACTTCCGCTTGCTGAATTTGGATTCATCCATCTCCACAATTTTACCCACTCCTCCTAAACTCTCACTCATCACAACACACGCTTCCACGCAGACCTGGCCACAAAAGCTGACCCAGTCTTTTACGGTACCCCGAAAAATGCTTACTTCTTTCGCAATATGTCCCAAAGGCATTTTTCTTAACCAAAAAATGTGTCAATAACATAATGTCACACGTCAATCTACAGTCTACTGTCACTAGGTAGTTCGGTAAGATCCGGGAAGTGCAGAAAACCGGGTATCGTGATTTCGTTGTCAAAATGGCGACCTCCACTTTTTAATTTACCGAGAGTCACGTTGTTTACGACTTTTTAACTATATATAGCCCAGTATGTTAATTCTATTTCCGCCCATAACTTAGAGTAGACATGTTGTGTTATGATTAGACACTTGAGTCCCCCAAAAAATTTTGGGGCTTCACTTTGAAAATTGAAGGTAAAATAATGCAATTTTTACTCATTCATATTTTTTTTGTGGAAAGATTCTTTCTTTGAACTTCAGGGACTTTATAAATAATGGCATTAACTACAACATATCCAAGACATGCTAAGTTAGGCCCAGCCAGTTGGTCAAAAATTCATCAATAATTTTAATCACGTGTGTCCCAAAATTACCTATTATCGTTAATATTTGTTGCTATGTTAAATAACCTGATTTACTCTGGAAATCCAGCATATTACCCCCTAATAACTCAGTCAAAAACAAAAACAAATAATTTAATAACACAGATACCTATCTTAACAACATAAATATATATTTTTAACTTGTTTTGATTCTTTTATTGAAGGGTATTGACTTGGGTAGTGGGTTAAACTGAATTATTATTAGCCTCATTTTTATTATAATTAATCTATTAAATATGAAAGTTTAATATATATATAAAGTATAGTATTTTAAGTATAGGCCTAGCTCCTGCCCAACTCATTATTTGTGTAACACATTATTTGTTATTTGTAATGATATTTTAATGAATATTATGATTCTTAATGCATAGATTAAGAAAAAATATAAACAGAAAAATAGTCACTTACCGTTCATATTGAAATATCCTATATTTAATCACATATCACAATATTTCACAAGAGAATTATTACATAATCCTTGTATTCTTAAAGAAAAAACACACTTTCTGCCACAATAGTCCAAGAATTACTTAAGATATTATTAATAATATTAAAGAACAATCATAAAAATTTATACTTACCACAAGCAAATGACTAGAACTTATTTTAGTTTGTATAAACCACCAAAGTTGATTCTATCAATGCATCTTAATTTGTGAAACAAGACTACTAACTTGTAAAAAAATGACATACTATTTTTTTTTCATATTCAGATATTCATATGATATGGGACTAAAATACATATATAGAAAATGGTAAAATAAAAAGTGTAATCGTAAATTTTAACTAAATTAGGTACTTTGACACAAAATTTAAATATTGTCTGAGTGTAATGATTAATACACCATTTTAAAGGGCTACCTACAAGCTTTTTAACAACACCAATTTCATCATTCTATCTTTTATAGAACTGGAGTTATGTTTTTTTTTGTCTAATTTTTTATGCCCCTATATAAGCTATATATGCGGCCAAAAAAACTTGTGACCCACTTTTAATTTTTTTCCACTTCTTTCCACATAAATTTTTTATTTTTCGAAATAATGATACCAAATTTTCAGTACATATTCTCAGTGCAATATACAATGCAATGAACAACAAAATTTTGCCATTATAAAATAAATATTTATTTTTAAAAATGATTATGCAAGGAAAGTAACAAAAAAAATATATATTTTTTTTTAAATTTTAATAATTTTTACATGAAAAAAAAAATGCAGGTTTATTCCATTGGCAAGTAATAACATCAAATAAAATTTTAATTATAGTTATTTTATGTTCTGTTGGGAACTTGAAAATACCTGAAAAGAAAAATTATTAAAAAGTAAAAAAAAAAAAGTAAAATTTTATTTTATTTTTTTAAATTTTAATAATTTTTTCATTAAAAACAAAAAAATTGCAGGTTTATTCCATTGGCAAGTAATAACATCAAATAAAATTTTAGTTATAGTTATTTTATTTTCTGTAGGGAACTTGAAAATGCCTGAAAAGAAAAATTATTAAAATTTTATTATTTTTTAAAATCAATGGTCCACAAAATAAACTAATTACATGAAATAAAGAAAGAAATCAGTGCTACTACTTATTTGATGGGACTCTGAAAACATCCTGAAAAGAGATATAGAAATTTTATTAATTAAATTATTCAAATATTGAGTCAAAAGACAACAACATGGGACATGGTTAATGGTAAGTTTGTAAATAAATTACTGACAATAAAGGTTAAACCAATACTAATAATATTTACCTGTATGTGGTTCCTTCTGCTCAGAAGACTGCACTTCTCCATATTGGTTGTTGATGCTCCCAGTTATCGTTCCAAGTGCAGCACCTTGGTCTTCAGTGTTGTCTTCTCTCGCTTTAGTGTCTCAACCCTTACCGTCTTCCTCTTTATGGTCTGAGTCCACACTTTCATCTCAGGGGACCTGTGAAGTGACTTAGCATTTAATTTACATTTAACAACCTTCACCTTATTT